>VZRI01009519.1:2120-24823 GCA_013397515.1 Upupa epops | reverse complement strand
CTCGCCCTGCGCCCCCAGGGCGTGGGCGTGGCCAAGGCGGGAGCGTCACCGTGACCGTGATCAGGACGCGTCATCACCTGCGCGCCTGCTGCATCCGCTTCCTGTCGGGGCCGCCTCCGTTTGCGTGACGGGCGGGCCGGGTCGGGGAGGCGGCGCTGGCGGCGACGACTGCGCGGGGTCTGGGCAACGCCATGGCGGTGAACTACAGCGCCAAGGAAGAGGCGGACGGGCACCCCTCGGGTGGCGGCCCGGGCGGNCTGACGGCGGGCACGGTGCTGCCGGCCTTCTTCATCATCGGCCTTATCTTCATCCCCATCGGCATTGGCATCTTCGTCACCTCAAACAACATCCGCGAGTACGAGGTGCGGGGCGTGGGCGGGGACGCACGGTGTGTGGGTGGAGGCGGTAGTGGGCTGGGACCCCCGACGGGGCCGGGCCGGGCGCAGTCGGGGGGTCGCTTCCTGGAGGCGGCGGTGTCTTCTCGTCGAACTTGCTGCGTCCTTCCCGCTCGCCCTCGGTGGAGGTGGCTGCGGGGAGCACTGAGCCGTAGACTGGGGTTGAGGTTGGGAGGGGTTTCGGAGTTCATCCAGTGCCAGCCCCCTGCCATGGACACGGACAGCTCTCACCAGACCAGCCTGCCCCGTCCGACCTGGCCTTGAACGCTTCCAGGGATGAAGCGGCCACAACCTTCCTGGGCACCCTGTCCCAGGGCCCTAGCACCCACATAGGGAGGGATTTCTGCCGCTGATCCAATCGCAACGTTTTTTAGCTTGTAACCATCTTCCTTGTCCTATTATTAGAGACCCTCTTAAAAAATCTGTCCCCAGATTTCCTGTAGCCCCTTTAAGTACTTTTCCTATATGACCAGACACGGATACCTTACCTTGTCTGGTCCGGGTTTTGCTTCTTAACGTTTTTATTGTTTAACGAAACATTCACTCGTTATAGCCTCCACGTGTCTGGTAGCCCCAGTGAATTCCAGGGCAGTAAATGTCAGTGTTGCATCAACACAAGGCAGTGCACAGTTTGTTCTTAGTAGTATGGGGGGTGGTGTGTGGTGTGTGTGTGTGAGCCTTGGGATGGCCTGTAAGGATGGACTGTAGATCATTAAATATGCCAAAATAATTGTCTGTAGGCAAAGCTTAGTGCTTAATGTACTACTGTAAGTCCTATGTGTATTACATATTTAACATTTTAGATACTTGATGGGAGACCAGGGTGCCCGGAGTAGACTGAGGAGCAAAGATTGAAGACTGTGAGTCTTCAAACTTTCAAGTGAGTTTTCAAACTTGGAGAAAGTTACTGATTTTTAAATCTGAAAATTAACCGCACAACTGCTGTGAAACATTGCTGTGCCTTAACTGAAAACTAAACTGGGTATCACACCCATTGAATGCAACGGAATTGCTTTGTGTTGTAAGGAAACAACCCAAAGAGGGGGCTGAGGGAACCCAGAGGAGCAATGTGACATCTATATTCAAACGTCAGTAAGCTGACGCGACCAAGAGCGGTTGTAGGAAAAAACACAAAAGTGCTGCCGTTTGTCATATTCGCCGATACAAGAATGCGAATTTTTGTGGATCCGGTAATCCCGCTTATTAGACTAAAACTGGTGGTCACGAAGCCCAATTAATGAAACAAGTCGTGTGATACATAATGAAAGGCTTTGTCCTGTTTTTCTTAAAGGCTCAACAACGTTATGGTACAATTTAAGGTTCACTTGCCTCTTAGGAACGAAAATTTCGGTTAAGGAGAAAGGCAGAAGTACAAATGAAAGCTGGAGTTATTTTACAGTGTACAAATGCTGTAGGTAAGCATATTTTTGAAAAGCAGTTGCTTCCTTGTTGATACTTGAGGCTCTGAAGATGGACACCAGAGCTTCAGAGAATATTGTGAAGTTGTCATGGGTAGGGAGACTTTTAAATTACCATGTTTTAATCATATTTAAAGTAAAAAACTTATCTCTACTGAGCATCTTGTAGAAAATATAAGTTAAAAAAAAGCATGCTCACTTCTCTTTTAGAATTTCATTTAAAATGGCCATTTTTGTAATAAAGCAATACAAGGTTTTAAGTCATAGTGACGGTAAGATAAATTGAGTAAGTATCTTACGTCTGGATCTGCATCGATCTGTAGCGACAGGAAATGCATCGGAGTTTTTTGAGCACAAAAATAAATGCAGCTGCTGCTCTGTGCATTATATACTGCCATTGCTTAGTAGTTCGGTCATGTACTCCTGGTAAATTACAGTAGGAGCCAGAAACTCAAATGTTACCCCCTAACATGCAGTACAAAAATCCATAAATGAGCTGGGACAATGGCTGATGTGCCCCTATACTATCAGATTATAGATAGAAAGCAGTATGACTGTTTATGTTTGGGAAATATTTGGCAGGTTATGGCCTTCAACCTTTTCTAATTTCATGATACTCAAGAACTTAAGATTAGAAAGGGCTTAATTTGTTTGGGGTTTTTTTCTTTTTACTGTGTGTGTTTAGTCTTGCATCATCTACCTTACATGAAGCTCTTCCAAATCAGGCCATTAGGGTTTTGTGAGGATAGGAGAGATGGAGTTCTTAATTCGTTTGTGAGTATGATCAGAGAGTTGGGGTATGCGGTTAAGTATGAGGAAACGGGTTTGATTCCATGATCCTCTTGCGTGTCATGTCTGGTGTTACAGTACCAGAATGTGACAAGTGTGGTTACCATTNGAAGAAAAAGGTGGCTTTACATTTGTAGCAAAACACAGATGAAGCATTTTACAGACCAGCATTTGGCCTTCTCTCACCGGTGAGAGAGGCACCAGTGAGGGATGCAGTGTCAGGCACTGTATGGCTTGTGTGCTTAGCTGTGATGTGCCCCCTTAGTACTCTGGCTCTCGTTAGTAACCTTTAGATCTATTCACAAAGAGCTGTAAATTTAGCTCTGAGAGACAGGAAGCTGGGTGCAGTGACTAATGTCATTTAAATATGTAATTGGGGGAAGAAGCAGAGGCAGTTACACCTATATCCTAGATAATAGCTTCTTTGTTAAGTGTGTGTATGCATACCTATATGTATCTGCCTGTGAAAGTATTGTTTTGGAACTGAGTAGAATGTATAAGTCGTGCCCCTGAAGTACATGTTTCTGTGCAATTCAAATAACCCTTTCCTGGAACCAGCTATTGCAGCCATAGGTATCGTTGTCGTTTGTGGTGGTCTTATTACACGTGCATGGATTGAGCGGCTTTTTCACTGATTTTCTTTATAAAAATTTCTGGAATTCAATTGTGGAAGATTTCCGGCAGCATAAGGATACTGGAATTATAGGTGGGTTTTGTGTTATTTTTTTCCCAAACTTCTTTGTTTCAAGAAGTGTCAACAGATAGCTTGGGTCTACCCTGAAAAAAGTTCCTTTGGATGGAAAGTGAATCAGCTGTGTCTTTTTGCCCTGACATTAAAGGGTGCAAGAGTTCTGTATTTTCTTTTTTCTGTATCTTTTTTTTTTAGTGTTGAGAAGATCTATTATGGCATATTAATATGTGATAAAAACAGGAATATACGAAGCTTGGTGTAGGAAAGAGGTGTTTGTGCAGCGACTGTCGCTGTGAAATGCGTACTTAAAAAGCCGGGGAGACCTTGAGGCGTGATTAGATAGGGAGGAGGAAAGCGCTTTACTGTTGTGTATACCTCAACTGTCCCGGTAACCCATCTCAAAAATTACATAAAGCTTAATAAAACCTGCAGAAGGGATAGCAAAGAGGACCGGAGTTTGCGATGCCCTTTTTATGTAAAAAGTGTCTAAGCAGAGCAGGAACAATGACAGCATACGAAGTGTACAAAATGGTTTGGAGAACATGTTTATGCAGTACTTGGGTTGCTTCTGTACTGCAGACACATAAGTCAACTGAGAAATATATTAACATCCTGAAAAATCATTGGTTCTAGGTAACATATATAGCCTATATCCTGAATTCACGATGTCCTTGGAAGGAATTCTTGCTCTGTGGGTTTTGTTGTACGAAGCTGCTGACCTGTCAGTGTGGACAAAACGCTAGATCGGTTTCTGCCGTGGACCTCAAAGTCCATCAGTTTTCAACGTACTGGTTTTATTCCTTTGTCAAGAGATGAAGAGACAGATCCTCCTCCCGTTAACGTCTGTTGAATGCGATCTGTGAATGTAGATGCAGAAAAAAACATTTGTGTTGGCAGTTACTGTACAGGAAAGCTCTTGTATAGCGTTGAAACCGATGGCGGTGGTCAGAAGTAGCTCCGTTCTGTTCTAATAATGCAATTCGTGCTCTACAGAATACAGCCATTTGCATTTTAAAAAGTGAAATCTTTAGGTCTTTTGCAGCCTCAAATTATTTTAGTTTGTCCTTGATCTAAAACTCTGCACGCTGAAGAACTAGCTCAGGGTACGAAGGTTTAAGTTCATTCTAAAGGAAAAGCTTGCTTAAGCTTAGTCAAGTAGAAAAAAAGCCCCCCTGAGTTAGCCTTGTGCACGTAAGATGCCATTCGTTGAGAAGTGGTAGCGGTCTCTGCTGTTGAGGGCTGCAGCAGCAGTGCTATTTCTAGATCGGCATAAACTCAATGTCTTGCTCGGCAAAGGAAGCAGAGATGATGCGATCCTCCCTCTCTCTACCAGCTAATAGCTTCTGAAGCTGGCTCATCTCAGCTAGGATCGTTAGGGTGTAGGTCTCATCTGCCAGAAATCTGGCAGTGGAGCAGATACTGGTAAAAATGCTGAGGTAGAGAGAGGCTTTGAAGAAGATCCAGAGGCTTCAGTTGTTCCCTGAACCTTGAAACTGTGCGGCTCATCTTAATACAAGAATTAGGGCAGATCACGAATCGCTTAATTCTGGATAATGTGTTTCAGTACAAGCAGAAATCGGGGCAAACTATTTGCAGCGGCCTGAAACGGCATAGGTAGTGTTTTCATTTAAGTGCTACTGATATTAAAAGGCCCGTTCCATACACTGGTATATTTTGTACCAGTTGGTGTCTAAATTCTAAGTAAGTTCATGCTAAGTATATAAATACACTGTTAGGGACAGGTGGAAGGTTTCTTCTGCTGTGCTTGGAGCTAGAGCTGAACCCAGGTTAATTACTTCTAGCCATGTCACGATGGAGCTATCTATACCTGAAGAGGTAGTGCGGTCAAGTGAACTGAGTTGTCTTGAGCTGTAGCGCAAGCTAAGGGCTGCTGAGGATAGGTCTGTCAAGATAGCCTGTATGTATAGAATTCGTAGACTGATTTTATTTTGCGCTACGCTGCCGTAAAGACGACTAGCATGATGTAAGACAGAAGAGCAGCTATCTCCTTTCTTGTCCCTCTACCGGTATTGTACTGTTCCTGGCAAAACAGTATTAATGTTTTCCTCTTCCCTGTATTTTAGGGCACTTACTGAGCATTGATTTAATTTTTACTTGTAATCCTCTGACTAATTAGACAAAGTAGGAAAAGAAAACAAGTTTCCTAATGCAAACCTTCTAAATCAAATATCTAGGTTTTTTAAAATGTAACCCCTCTGGATAAAATCCAACACAGTAAAAACTGAGATCTGTCTGCGACATTGTGCGTTGGGAAACGTGATGTTGTCCAGGATATCTGCTATTTGTGTTTTGGTGTGCGGCCTTTTAGTTTGGTTTGTTTTCCCCAGGAGTTAGTGGCACTGTATTGGTGTAAAGTTTATGTCTGAAATAAAGTATACAGAAAATCATAAAATCGTTTAGGTTGGAAGGGACTTTATGAACGTCGTTGAAGACGCCTGAGCGCCTTCTGGAGTTGAGGTGTAACAAGATGGTGAAATAAATGTCGCATCAACTCTGTCAGCCTCTGTTAATCAAGTTTCTTTACTCCCATTGTAAGCGAACGATATTTTTCTCTTTTACAGATTGACTATACGGGAACGGAGCCTTCCAGTCCTTGCAACAAGTGTTTAAACGTGTCCTGGGACAGCTCACCTCCTTGTACTTGCACCATCAATTTCACATTGGAACATTCATTTGAGGTATGCTGCCCTGCCTGCAAGGAGAAATTGGAATAATTGATAGGATTTATTTCATAATTTATAGGAAAGCTGTATAGCTTAAGTCCTAATTTTATTTTTTTTTATGTAAAGGATAATTTCTATTTTTCCTGTGAATTGGATCTGATTTTTGGGTGCCCTTTCAGTAGCAAGGATGAGATGGATTGTAATACCTTTGTTTGTCTGGAACCGTAAAACATTAAATGGAACGCTTGTGTGTTACACATGCGCATTTACCGTATGCGCCGTGTAGTTGTTGAGTAGGTCATCGTCCTGCACGTTCCTTGCTCCTACAAAAATTAAAAACGGCTAAGTGCGTTCTACCGAAACGGAGGCAAATAACGGCAGCTTGGATAGGACAGTACTCTTACGTACTCGGTGTGAAGAAACGGCTGAGGCTCTCACCTTGCAAATGTTTCTGTAGAGCAAACACAGAGTTTAATAGGTTAAAATTTAATCTTTGTGTGAATGAAAATTGTCTTGCCCTGCCTCGCTTCTTACAGAGCAACGTGTTCATGTATTATGGACTTTCCAACTTCTACCAAAACCATCGTCGTTATGTGAAATCTCGAGATGACAGCCAACTAAATGGTGATAACGGTTCGTTGACGGTAGGTATTCATCCTTGGATATCGGTAAGCAGCTTTGAACATCGTGGTACGTACCGGAGTATTTATTTAAATAACAGTTGGCTACCAGAGCTTTTGCGTAATAGAAGGAAGCCACTAGGAACTTGTATTTTGTTCACAGAACTCTCTAAAATGCAGTAAAAAATCATGTCGGTCATTTCATTAATCACAGCAATGCAATGCTTGAATCGCTTTTCAAATTTGGGTAGCGTTAAACTGTCTTGTTTCCGACCTTCAGTCGTAGTTCCTATCTGTATTTATTTTGTCAGTGCTTTTTGTTTTCGGCATAAAATAATATCTGGTTACGTAGCACTTGGTTTGGATATTGCGGCTAAGTGCATCCGCTTTTAGTAGACCGGGTCAACGTTAAACACCTGCAATACTGGGTAGTGTCAGTGCGCTCTGTTCAAGACACTGTGTAGTGTTTAGGACCAGACCTCTCCTCTTCCTAATTTTTGAGGCGTGAAAATACAGTTGGGTCGTTGCTTCGGCAAGAATGATTCTTCCTTTTTACTTGTAAACGTAAAAAAGGGGAGAGCTTCAGGAGGCTACGTATTGATAACCTATATGGGGCTTTGGGGGGCTTTTTTCCTTGTGTGTTTAGCATGCCCTTGCATTCTTTTTGGTTTGTATGTTACACTCGGTTTCTTATTGTAGTCTATTTTCTGTAAGTATTCTCTAGTAAAATAATATTCTTTAGTAAAAGAATATTCAAGTACTATTTGTTGGAAAATTATTTCTCTTAAAAGATAAAGACTCTAATGGTTTCCAAGAAAAGCTGTATTTTTAGCATGACCGTGATGGGATTCTGACTTTAGTTATTGATTTCTTTGGATTTTATTCCTGCTTGTAAAAGAAACATTGATCATTCTAACTAGTAATGAATGCCAGAGTATTTTCAAATAACCTGACTTGGAGACGGGTTTTTTGTGGTACATTTAAGGTGTGCACATTTTCTAGTAAGGAACCGGTTGTTTGGATAAGCTAGCATGGACTTACCTCTTCTTTTTCTGACTCTCAGAATCCGAGTAAGGAATGTGAGCCTTACCGCACAAATGAGGACAAACCCATTGCTCCTTGTGGTGCTATAGCCAACAGTATGTTTAATGGTACGGTAACACTTCTACGGTATCGCTCGGCTGTTTCTGTGATCTAGCGTACATTTGCAGTGCGTTGCAAAGTAATCTGAGTGAAAACATGGGCTCCTTTGTTTTGAATTAATGCAATTTTATTCTTTGGAATTCAGTATGTATGTTATATTGCTGGGTTTGTTTTTTGCCACAACTGCTGTGAGAATTAATTTAATCTGACAGTGTTCAGAGGATGGAAGTACCTGCTGTGAGAAGCAATTACTGCGATAGACTAGAAACACAGATATCATATATGGATAATGTGCTCCTGTCTGATACGCACTGATTAACAATTAGAGAACAGCTCGTGATTGTGGCCGGCAGGCAATATGTGCCTTACCCATTTGTTTTGGGTTTTTTTTTTTTTTACTGGAGGGAATGGCTTTGCTGTTTATCAGGTTCATCTGTCTAATTAAAGTTTCTGCGGCTGGTTTTCTACTTTGCTTTTCCCTTCAGATACACTGGAATTATACCGCATTGATAATGACACAAGGACTCCTATTACTTTGATTAAAAAAGGCATTGCATGGTGGACAGATAAAAATGTAAAGTTCAGGAATCCTACAGGAGATGGAAATAACCTAACTGTACTTTTCCAAGGTAAAAACAGAAAATGTGTGAAAATTGCATAATACTTATAACTCATTTGGACGCAAGGGAGTTTCACTTCACAGACAACATTGCACCGAAAGTGCTGATGAAAACTCTTGCGGTTCTCTGAAGAAAGCCCAGCTAAGGGCTACTCTGCTATTTAGAAATGGTGTCTTTAAATAACAAGAACTGCAAATTGCATGTGGAATCGTTTGTGTTTTGTCTTTACTGTGTTTTTTTTTTCCCCCACCGTGAATACTGAGAAAAGCCTAGAATGTGCAGCTACTAACTAAGCACCACACGTGCTCGCTAACCCTGCCCCCCGCCCAGGGAGAATCTGTTTGTTTTTGTGATGAGGCAGTTAATGCTGTCTGAAAAGAATGTTCCTCAGGGTTTTAAGACGTGCATGTGTTTATGCAAGGTATATAATAATGTCGAATTTAGCCTGATGTGGGTTTGTTTCTTGCTTAGTCAAGGCCAAATTACGCATTAGCAGTGTGATGCTACCTTTTAGAAAAGTAGACGCCTTACAATAACAAAGAACAGACTTGTATTTCCAGTAAAATGGGCAAAAGCATTAGTATGGTGTTGTGTAAAATTCTGCACGTAATTTTATTTGATTCCTGTCCGGGAAGTGGTAGTCACACTCTAGCGAGCTAGTAGAGGAGCTTCCGTCATAATGGGTAAGGTTGAAAGTTTCATTGAAGGTTGGACTAAGATGGTCTTAGAGGCCTCTTCCGACCAAAGATACTCTGTGACCAACGTTTGGTAACGAGGCTACACTCCATGTATGTGCAGGGGAGGCAAACTTGTTTAAATAAATGGGCCCTGCTGCCATGAGAATAAATAGATCTGCAGTACAGCTGCAGAATAAAGTTCTTATACAACCCAGTGTTTTGAAATGAGCAAGTCTGTCTGCCCCATACTATTTAGAAGCTGGGTTTTTTTTTAATATGAGAATTAATTTTGATGAGCCAGTTTGTTTTTAGTCCTGTATTTGAAATGCTCTGTTCTTACTGTAGAATAGTTTAAGTTGGAAGGGATCTCGGAGATTGGCTTAGTTTCGGCTCCCTGCCGTGGGTGGGGATACCTCTCACCGGACCAGGTTGCCTAGGGCCCCAGCCGGACTGGCCTCTCACGCTTCTAGGGAGGGGGCTTTCAGGGCTCGCTGAGCAACCTGTTCCAGTGCTTTACCACCCTCAGAGCGAGGAATTTCTTCCTAAGGGCTAATGTAAATCTCTGCTCTTTCAGGTTGAAACAATTCCCCTTGTTCTGTCTCTGGAGTCTCTCATAAAATGTCCCTCTCCAGCTTTCCTGTAGCCCCTGCAGGCACCGGAAGCTGCTAGAAGATACCTCATCAGAACCTTCACTTTTCCAGGATGAGCAGCCCCAATTCACTTAGGCTGTCCCCATAGCACAGAGAAGTGCCCCAGCCCTCTGATTATCCCTGCAGCCTCCTCTGGACTCGATTGCAAATAGTTATGTTTGTTTAATCTTAGGCACAACAAAACCTGTAAACTGGCCCAAGCCAGTGTATATGCTGGACTCGGACCCTGACAATAATGGCTTTATTAATGAAGACTTCATTGTGTGGATGCGTACCGCTGCTCTGCCAACGTTCCGCAAGCTGTATCGTCTCATTGAAAGGAAGGATAACTTGCAGCCTACCTTGCAGGCTGGAAAATATTCTTTGGATATCGCATACAGTATCCTTTGAAAAAATTCTTTGACTGTGGCTAAGGGCTCTGAGAACTTCAACTTACAACGTGTAATAACATTTTCCTCAAAGGCACCCTGACTTTTGAAGGTCAGAAAAATGCCAGAATTGTGGTCTCAGATGGAGGTTGGAAATTTCAGTTTTCAGACAGACTAAAGACTAGGAAGAAGTGAGAGAGACTAGAGGAGGAGGGTTGTGAATTCTTAAATTTCAAAAGCACTTAGTTATCATTTTTAAATAGCTACTGCAGTATTGTTCTTTGCTGCACAACTCTGGAATGAACATAAAGAAAAATGCAGTACTAAAATATATTAAAGAATTAAAATTCAGTTTTCCTCATATTGCTGAACCTCCTCTCGAAACCGGCCCGAATAACAAGCACTTGCCCTGCCCTTAACAAAAGTGTCAGCATGTCCTAAAGTGGCACTTTTCTTGGAGTAGCTGACATGGCGTGGATTAGCTTCAGCCTAAAAGAACAGCTTAATGTTTCATATTAGCACTTAAAATATTCAAAGACAGCAGTTAGTGTTTGGAACCTGAGTGAAATGACCCAAAAATAGCCGTGACCGCATAAAGCTAGATTTGGAAACGCACTTCTTGTTTTCCTAAATGTTTTTCAGATTATCCGGTACACAGTTTTGATGGACGAAAAAGAATGATCCTGAGCACCATCTCGTGGATGGGAGGCAAAAATCCTTTTCTGGGAATTGCTTACATCACCGTTGGGTCCATATGCTTCTTCTTAGGAGTCGTACTGCTGATCATCCATCACAAATACGGAAATCGAAACACCAGTGCAGACATTCCCAATTAATCCGATGTTCTGCAAACAAATGTACTGCATGTGCATCGAGGCCAGTCCAGAATCGACCTGGTTTTTGAAAGATAAAACACTGCTTCTGTCACTTCTGAGACTGGGTACATAATTTTTACGTAAAGTTCACCTTCCTCACGCTGCGGATTAAGTCTTGAAAATGACGGGTATACGCTTAGCTCTGTCGATTGCGTCTCTGCCTGCGTCAGTCATTTCTGATATTTGCCTCTAACTGGGCAGGCCACACGATGCGTATAATAGCTCCGGTTCCCTTGATGCATCTGCTGCTTGTTCACGTGTTGCGTACTGTTGGTATGATTCGGTAGTTAAAGATTTTGTGGAGAAAGACTGTTAGAAGATTTGGTAAACTCTTAACTTTCTGGCATCGGGTGCCAGCGCTGTTGAAAGGAAAAGTCTTAAACGTGTTCTCAATTTACTGTCTTGTGTGCATGGGCTTCTACGTTTCTTGCTGACATCTTAATATATTTATATAAGTTGTTTATATATTTTCCTTGTGTCTTGCCCGCCTCCGTTACGTTCAGTCCTTCAATTTCTGCGTTCCGTGTCAACACTCTGGATTCTTTGTGTATTTACAATATATGCGCCTGGCCAGTAAAGTAAGCATCCAATGAAGCTACTGGAAAACATACTTGTTAATTATCTGCGTGTGTCCCTATTAAAGATTGGTCTAAATTGGAAAGTGGTGTTTTCTACTCACAAATTTGAGTTGCTTTTGCTGGAGGAGTTGCCTAATATTCCTAAGGCTTGCATATTCTGAGCAGGCTTTGCGTAAAGGAATTGTCATAGACTTTTTCCTTATTTTGAGCGACCGCCACGCTAATTTTTTGCGGCGTTGAGGTAGTTAAACTGTAGAACCTCAAAAGTTGAGACGGCAGTAACCTCTTTCCGCTGAAATGCAGGTTGAGCTTTCTGTGAAACCCGATTAAAAATATTGCCGTTAGAAGCGATGTGTGAGTTAGTGTCTTAAATTACAGAAGGGTTCATTTTTAGGTTAACTGAAAGTTAACGGTAACCTGTAAAAATAGTACCTTTTGGTAATTTTTTTTTCAGATACGCACAGAAATCGTAATGTATGTGGAGATCACTTTATAAGCAACTAGCTTTATAAGGTATTGAGTATATTGAAAAAGACCTAATAAATATTGCAAACCATTTAATAAGAGATTTGATTCTGCTGTTGAACATACGCGGGGTTTTTTCTGGATGAGAGCTGTTCTCATCGAGTGTGAATGCTGTCTGAGTTTGTTTACGGGATTACAAATTCCTCAAAAAAAGTCGTTCGTTCATGGTCCTAACAGCATAATCTGTAGCCAGCTTTGGACCGTTGTTATCTCAAAAACACGCGACCGTTTTTACCCGTTACGTGTGTAGTCTTCGTGAGGTAGAAGCTTGAACGTCTAAGTCTCTATAAACGTACGTAGAACGAGGCAGAGTTCCCGGTGTGCTGCCTTTCTGTAACTTCATATAGAAACTCGCTTGCATGGTACGGTGTGGCGGCAGAGGGCTTTGAAGTCGCCCGAAGACGTAAGGATTCCACGCGAGGTATCTGCGTCGCCGGAATTGCGGACCCAGGGTACGCACCGTTGCGTGTTGCGAGGCAGAAGGCGTACGCAAAATGTTATGCTGGTTTTCCTGTGTAGAGTAGCCGCTAGGCTAAAACACAGTGAGTAAGATTCGGATGTCTCCCATTTACTTGGTATTTATTACATTACTTCAATTTTTTAAACGTTTCCACTGAAATGTAAAGATATTCTATAATGATATTGTGCTTTGTTCATAAACCCTTTTTCCAAGTAGGATATGCTGCTTTTTGGGCTGCGCTCAAAATGAAATCCAACATTTTTTATCTATACCTTAATTTCACTGCCTTCTGTTATTTTATACTGGCTGTAGGTGTCAGTGTTTCTTTGGTATTCCTAATGCAGGGTGCCAGGATGAGAATTACTGCCTGAGTTTTGTTGCAATTAATCTTTCTGTTTTTATGAAACCTGCAGAAAATACTTGGCGAGCACTATCCCTGATGGACGGTGTGCCTGAGGAGTTTAAAATACTGGTAAGAGCTTAGAATACTAGGTCAAATTTGTAATCTCTTCCTTCCCACACGCTCATTTGTCTGAATGTCACATTGCCAATTCCAGAGATCCCCGGATCCTTGATTTTTTGTGAAAAGCTACCTCTCTGTAAGAAGAAAAAAGACAGATTGTCAACTCATCTCTATACAAATGTATTTGTATTCAGATGTCCAAGACCGACTCTGTGTCTGTTGGAAAAACGTGATTAAGTCTACAGCAGAACGAACCTACGGTTAGGCTGCCAAAAAAAAAAAAAGTGACTGGTTAGAATGCAGCTACTGCTGTCAAAGAGTAAGGCCTAACGACAGAGTAATCTGGAAGCACTGCAAATGATTCTCACTTCCAATGTTCCTGGGATGAAGACATGGTTTCTGACCTTGTCTGAAAAAGTGTGGTCTGCCCTTAGTATCTTAGTATTACTTGAGGGTTTATTTTTCATAGAAGTTCAATATTTATGTTACCTGCAGTTCTTCTGTATAACTGAACTATGTAACTATGATGGTGACTTGGAAATGAGTGCAGATGGCAGAGGCCTTCAGGAAGGTCTGCGATACCAACCTGAAAATCGGGGCAGTCCCATAAGGATTTTGTGTTGAACTAGTCAGCGAGTTTAAAAAAATCCAACTCGTGATGTGACAGACAATTCCAAACGAAAGAAAAGACTACTCCAAAATGTTTCATACGTAGAATACTTCTGTATTNGGGGGGGGAGTGAAAGCCTTATTTTATTACTACTTTCTTTTTAGCAGCGTGACCGGTTTATGGAAGAGGATGCTTTCAGTGGGGTGAAAATGGATGCGGAGGTGGAAAGCCCAGCAAAAAGGTTTTTTTTTTTTTGTAGTAGTAGAACTAGTCTTAAACTGCCCTCTGATCGATAGCGGTATTTTCATGTACCCTGTCTTCTAGCTCACGGTATGTAGCAAGGTATGGCGTTCAGATCGCCATATTGTTGTCCGTGCCTAAATACGAAGTCTAATCGTGCCTGATGGTTGGAATTAACACTGAAGTCCATTAGGAAACGGCCTGATGAGAATTCGTAGGTCCTACATATGACCTTAGTCTACAACAACAAACTACCTTCCTGTAAGCGTGCATTTAAAAATAAAGTAATACTGGCCACTGGTTGACTTACACTGCCTGCTGCTCACAGTTCTGAAGTTGGGGAATTACCTTTCTATTTTCCTGTCAGGAAAGATATAAGGAGGAACAAAAGCATGACACAAAAATGAACGAAGCTCAAGAATTTAATGAAAAAAACCAAGGTAAGTGGAGTTCTTGCCCCACCCTGCTTTCAGATAAAGATGACATAAAAGAAACAATTAAAGCAAACCGAATACCTGAGTTAGGTGCAAGTTTAAGTGAATTTGTACCAGAGGACAGTGCTTAAATTTTGCAAAATAAAAACGTGGCGTGTTTCAAGTTGTCTCGGAGGGCCGAGAACGGAATTAATGACCTTGTTAATTCTGTTATGAAAATAGGAAAGGTTCGACTGTAATATTCTTGGAAAAAATGAAAATGCAGTTGTCTCCAGGCTCACCTGCTGAGGTCTGGAGTTGTTACCTCTGTTCTCTTCAGCAGGGTTTACATGCCCTTCCGGTGCTGGTTTAAGAAGCAAAACCTTTTTTTTTGGTGATGAAAGCTTATTAAGAATCCTCTTTTCATTTTGGCCTGAATTAAATGGTTTTACAAGTATTAAGAATTCTTTTATTCTTCGACCCTATATATACCAAAGGAAAAAGCAGTTTGTATTTGTTCCCGGTGAAATATTCTCACGCTGAGGTAGAGTGTTGTCATTTCTCTTTCCTTCAAATGTTCATTTCTTCCTGAATTCATAAACATCGGAGACACGTTCTGCACTTGCTCTGAACAGTCATCTGGAAGCGCTGACTGAGATGTAACCCACGTCCCAAGATCCTAAGTATTTAGAAGGTCAGGATGATGGGACCAGGCTTTACTCGGTGGTGTCCAGTGATAGGACTACGGGCATAGACTGGAACACGGGAGGATAAAATTGAATGTAAGGAAACACTTTTTCACAGAGGGTAACGGAGCACTAGAACAAGCTGCCAAGAACACTTACGGTGTCTCCTACGCCGGAGGCGTTTCAAAACCCACCTGGACGCATTCCTGTGTGATCTACTCTAGAAGAACCTGTTCTGTCAGAGTTGGTTTGGACTAAGTCATCTACAGAGGCCCCTAGCAATACTGTAATTCTGTAAGTCTATGAAAATACCACTGAGGGTTTAAAAATCAGAATACAAATATTATCACTCAAAATAAAAGTTTTTGAAAGGGAAGGAATGCAAATCTCTTGTGCAGTAGTCATAATGTATTCTAAGCCTTGTTCTACAATAGTATGGTTTGAGCAGCAAAAACTGTTAAATAATGCATTCGATTCCCTCCTTTGTTAGAACCTATCCCATTTCTCCATTACTATGTTTTCTGAATGGCATTCTTAGTAACCTACTCAACTAACAAGCTTGCCCACTCTCGTGTGTATCGTTTCTTTGTAGGGTAGCTCATCGGGCTGCAAAGCGCTGTGCTTTGACATACGATCCTTGTTACTTCAGCACCGGTGCCCATTTGCGGCAGTTGAGACGTTATTCCTCGTGAGGTTTTGGCACCCGTGCGAGAGCAGCGTAACGCAGCAGTCGTGAGCGCGCTGCAACTGCAGCGAAGCCGGGAAATTTGCTCTCGACAGCATCGGATTTCAGCGTGAGGCTCGGGCACGAGAGATGCAGTTACGGGGCTGGACCTGCAATGCAGAAGAAACAGAGGATTTTCAGAGAACTTTCCCGAAGGGCAGAGCGACTCCTTCTTTAGAACTGGCTGGGCTGGCAGTTTGTACACCGCTGGCATTTCGGTAATTATGTGCTGCGATAGCTGAGGTTGCAGTTACAGTTTGTTTGTGCGTGAGGAATTTGGCATCGCTCAAACAAGTGGAGCTTTGCGCTGAAAGCAGGCTCGTGCTTTAGTTTTGGCGTTTTCTATTTGCCGTGTGCAGTGGCTCACCGAACGATGAGCCTGCCCCAAAGGTGATTCGGCAGGGGTGGAGTAGGACAGGGCAGGGCTCTGCCCGCAGCAACGGCCGAAGGGAGGCACGCTGCCCTCGGGAGGGCTGGAACATTTTCACGAAAAGCCATTTTAAACCCGTGCCTTTTGAAGGCAGAGAACGGCGAGATGGAACAGCCAGTCTTAAAGGAGCCTGGAAGCAGCCACGAACGAGGCGGCCGCGCTCCTTCTTCCCCTTCTCAGGTGTTCCCGTGGCAGCCGCTCCCGCCCCCGTTTTTCCTGTCTTTCCCCCAGGCAGGCGGGCGGACTAGCGAGCTGGTGGCGCTGTCGGTCCTGCGTAAGCCGCTCGACCTTTGCGGGGCTGCTTTTGTGGTGCCCTCGGAGAGCGCGGTGACGTCGTTTCCGCTTCCGTTGCCCTTGTTAGCGGCGGGAGGTGACGGGACCAAGAGGCGCGATGTGGCGGAATCTCCTGGTGAGGCCCCTGGGTCGGCATGGGCGGGGGGGGGAGCGATCCGCTGCCCGTGTGTCAGCCCGCCGCGGGTAGGGCAGGGAAGGGCGAGGGTACAGGCTCTCCCTTGGTGCCTCCCTCAGGGGTTCCCTCGGGCCCCTCCCGAGGGATCGGGCCCCTCCCGAGGGATCGGGCCCCTCCCGAGGGATCGGGCCCTCGGTTACTTTTCAGTGCTGGAGAAGTAGCGGCTGGGGGGCGGTGAGGGGAAGCGCGAGCTTTCACGTCGCAGCCCGCTCACTTCGTCTAGTGCTGAGGGGATGGGGTTGGGTCGGTGGGTGCAGTGTTTGCGCAGTCCGGCTTTGAGGAGATGGGTTTTAGTGTTCGGAGTCGGTAGGTTTATGCTGGTTATGAAGAAAATGTTCTCGAATCTGGGTGTGTGGAATCCCTGTAACAGGCTGCGTAGAGAGGTGGTGGAGACCCCGTCCCTTTAGACGTCTAAGGTCAGGCTGCATGGGGCGCCGGGCAGTCTGGTCCGGTGAGTTGATGTCCCTGCTTGTTGTAGGGTAGTTGGTCTAGATGGGCTTCGGAATTTTCTGTCAACCCAGTGCCCTCCGCGATCCTATGAAAGGATGGCAGCGCGCATTCTGTGACTTACAGGCAGCATCTGAGCGTTTGCCCTGTGGGTGAATTTCTAGCGGTGGTAATTCTGTGCGGGAGGATTCTTGTTATAAGCTTTGGGCTATACCTGGCTTTTCACTTAGACTCGACCCATTAGCGAAGGGAGACTTGTAGCTATGAGAAGAATTACAGATTAATGGGTTCGGTGGCCTGACATGTGCTATTGAGTACCCGGCTGTGGAGATGGATTCCAGTTTAGGACGCAGCAGTACCTTAAAACACCTTGGAGGGCGGGATGCGCCGCCTTCAGCTCCGTGAAAGTTACTGGCTCCTGAGCTGGCCGCCAGCAGATGGACCACAGCTATGAAAGAAGATCCTCGTCTGCACAACCATCT
The DNA here is from genome assembly GCA_013397515.1 of Upupa epops. NCBI lineage: Eukaryota > Metazoa > Chordata > Aves > Bucerotiformes > Upupidae > Upupa > Upupa epops. The sequence continues at coordinate 7,366 of VZRI01009519.1, read as the reverse complement.
TTGTATTAGATATTGTCGTCCCTGTCACGAGAGTCAAATGCAGCAAGTGGTGCCAAAACCCACAATTGTAGGGGCAGAAGTCAAGATTTCGTCAAAAAGATGAGAATTGTGGTTATATGGCAGATCCACAAACTGTTACTTCTTACAAAAATAATTTTTTGTTTATTTTAGGTAACCAGTCGATCAGTCCTTTTCATAGGTTGTTGAAATATTAACTTAATTAAAAATCAGTGGGCTCGGTCAAATTTTGTCTCTTTGTTTTAAAGATGTTTCTTTCTTCCTGTCTCATCTACTTTTAAATTATTTCTAAAAGAAACTGTTTCTACCCAGTGGATATAGCTGAAAATTGTCACTTTCAAAATGAAGACTGTGCATTTTAGAGTACTGTTTATCTTTTATTTCAGGGGCTTCGCCAACTCTCCCAGAGGACCATAAGCACTGCCTCACGCAGGCAGATTGAAAATAGAGTTCCTGAGAAGCAGAAGCTTTTTCAGGTACCGAGCGAGCGTTAAGAGCGGAGTAACGTCAGTAGAATAACAAGGCTTTTGTTGATCGTAATTGCGTAGTTTTACGGCTGCGGCATTTGAAATCGGAAGTTATTTTCTGCAGAGATGAAGAGCTTAAGTAGATGCATACTTGAGTTGCCAACTCTGCGGGGCTTTTTAACTTGTAAAATGATTTGTACCCGAGTTTCTTACGATTATTAAGTGCCGTGCAAAGATAAAAACAAAATAACTGATATGACGTGGGGGACCTGTCCCGAGAACAGAGAAAAGCGGCAAGCGAGAGGACGCAAGTGCAATAGGAAGTTAAACCTGTACTCCTACAGTCTATGTCCGTGGCTCATAAACGAGCACCATCATTTTGAATAGGCATGAGGAATTACAGTGCTTTACAGAATCACAGAGTAACCTTGCTTGGAAAGGACCTCCTAGATCACTGAGTCCAGCCATTTCTTGGTTATGAACACAGTAGAGGTCTTAAGGGATTTGATTCACTTTGATTTGAGCATTTAAAAATAATTTCTGAATTACTCTTTCGGATTGATGGGAACCACTCATGGTTCCTTAGGTGCCACAGCAGTAGTTACTCAAGAGCATACTCCCAGCTTTGAGCTGTAACCCGGAGCAATTCTTTCACACTGAGGATACAGTAGGCTGGGTTTCAGCGATGTGAAAAGGAAAAAGTAAGTTAGAAGCCCCAGTTAGTATTTTTTTTGTGTCTCGTTGCTTTTCTTTCCCCTGAAAGACAGTTTTGTTGGGACCCTGTCCCGGAAGGACAGTGTTCATTTCGAGCCAAGGGGAAGCAGGATGTTGGTGATGGGAGACAGAGGTTCTGTTTCTGCAGGGGGAATTTCTGGGTGTATCTCTTCCTCCTCCCCTTCCTTTCTCATGTGCAGCAAATTAAGCTAGGCAGATCTAAGGGTCATCAGCACCACAGGCTAGGTTGAATTGCAGAGGAGTGTAAACTTTTTGACAAGGGCAAAGATAGGTAAATCTGGTGCCTTGGGAATCTTACTTCTGGTGGAGCGATTTCCCATATGACCCCAGGTAGTGGTGGAGGCACCTCCCCTTGTCGCGTCCTAGAGCAGGGTTTAGCTAAAGAAGCGGATGGGAATTCCTAGGGATACCGATCACATCCTGTGCACCCAAGGGTGCTGGAAGGTGGTGTCAGGAGCATTTAGGTATCTGTCAGTTACTGCTTTAGAAATGATTGTCCGCATCTTTTATTTCCGTTGTGAGCGGTCAGCTGATAGCAGAACGAAAGCTCGAATGACAAAGCGGAATCTAAATGCGGTTCGGTATCTTTTGAGATTTGTGAAAGAATTCCTGTTCTGGGTAATTCTAGTTACATTTAGACAATATTGCAAGAACTGTATTTACATCGTTTCTTTTTGTCATTTGCTGCCATCAGGAGGATAATGACATCCCGGTGCATCTGAAAGGTGGTGCGATGGATGCTCTTTGGTATCGACTCACCATGGGGCTAACGGGTTTCGGTAAGGCTTATTACTAAAATACTTAACGCTGTGGTACCATTTCCAGCATTGTTCGTGTTTCCTCAGTAAATTATTTATATGTTTCCTTAAGCACGTTCTTTAGAACGCGAACGATGCGTGTAGGGAGGGGAGGAAGCCCCGTATTTGGATGTATATTTTATGCATGTATATTCGTTAGCTTTTCAGATGGCTTTTTTTTTCTCCTGAGTAACTGAACTATGGGCTGAACGCTCCTTCACCGTTCATGTACTTTAGAGAAATCTAGAAATACTTGGCGAGCTTGTTGCACGAAGGAGAACCGTGTAATTACAGCGAGAGCGTACGGCAACTATTTTGGTTTCCCGACGCTTTTTGCTGCCGCTTGATGCGTTGGGTTTCCGTTCGCCGTGCTGTGAAATCTGGCGGATCAGTGCCAAGATTGGTGGTACTGTGTGTATTTATCTTTAACATTGCTCGTTAACATTGCTTTTTAATAGGTGTTGATTAATGGATTCTTAGTTGCGCTACTTCAAGAATGAGTAACCGTAACTTTATGATCATCTGTAGGCTCTGCCTCTCCCCCTTTTTTTTCCTGTTTCCTTACTTTTATTCAGTCTGTGGAGAGGTATTTAAGGATTTTTTTTTTTCTTTAAAATACAAATTGAGAAGAAAAAAAAAGTTGAAACGTGGCTTGTGTCTGACCTGTCGCTACGTATTGCCAGTATTTCTTTTGGAACAAACTGTGAAAGGAAAAGTGGCTTGAAAGGACTCCTGTTTATCCTTTTTAAATTATGTTTTCTGTCTTTTAATTCAGGAACAGCCTATGTTGTTTACAATCTGTTTGTCATTTCGATGCCCAAGAAGCAGAACTGATTCCAGTTCACCATGCCTCAGTGACCAGCACCTCGTCATCCAATTCCACGTGACTATGACGATAGATAATACTTGATATAAGCAGCTGGCTTAATGCTTGGCATCATAATTAAACAGTAACATGTTAACTGCAATCAATAAAGCAGTTCGGACATAACACACGGATTTACGAATCGTGAACCTCGTTTCTTTGCAAGTGGGTTACGTTAGTAGTTCAAAGGTGCGTTACGTGGCCTAAATCTCTATGAGAAAGCGATGTCTTTACTATAGGAGTTTCTTCTTGCTTTAGTGAAGCAAATTCCTCTTACAATAAAAGCTTTGGAATAGATTAAACTTGTATGGAAAATAATGGTGAGGACTTGATGATAATGCTGTATCTTGATGCTCGCTGCTGGAGGTTGTCCGTTACACGCCTAGAAATAGAGAAATAAAAATAGGTCTGCTCTAACTGAAAGCTTAGAGACACGGTCGTCTGTCTGTAACAGGTTGTGCTTTTCTGTAGTTTGAGAGTGGGACTGTCCCGTGTCTGTAGGGTAGGAGCAGCTTTAGTTCCTAACTACGCACCGGGTTAGCTGGATTTGGTATCGAACAGCAGTAGCATAATTTGAGTTGGGAAGGACCGCCGAAGTTCAGTCGGTCTAATCTTGTGCTTATAGTAGTGCCGGTTCAGAGCTACGGCGGGTGCCCAGAGACTTGAATACGGGGAATACATCCGAGGACCGAGATTCTACAGGCTGTGTGCAGCCTCCTTTAGGCTTGCTGGCATTGTCAGCACGGAGGTACGGCTGCTACTCATTTGTGTCAGGGTGTCGGGAGCTGCTGCTTCTGAAGCTCAGTCACTTCAACAGTTTCTGTCTGATCTGTCAGCTCTCCTCCAGTGTAATATCTACTGGGTCACCAGAAATCACCCGGCAGCAGCTTGAGCTATGCCTCAAGCTAGGCTGTGTGTCTTAGCAGTAACAGCGTTGAGGAGAGCTCACCTGCTGTATTTCATCTTCAGGACTGTGTAACAGCTAGCTGTGTATGTAGAGATGAAACCGGCTGATGAAGCTAAAGGTTCAATGATGATCCCGAAGTCCTCCTCTCCCAGTGGCTGAGGGGGTGTTTATTGGCTTCTGGCATACTGACAACCACAAATGCAACTGGAGAGCCATCGTTGTCTTGGGGGGAGAAAAATGCGTCGTTTAGAATTAGGCAGGGATACCCAGAACTAACTGCGAGCCGCTGTCACGTAATTAAGAACAAACCTTGTTATCTGAAGTAGCTAAGCGACGTTAGTGCACGTGACTGCTGTGTGACAACTGTTTCTAGAAAATGTCATTAAGTTAGAATCATTTAATCCTAGAATGCAATGGGTTGCGTGGGACCTTTAGTGTGGGACCTTTAAAGGTCATCTAGTCTAACTCCCTGCAGTGAACCGGGACATCTTCAGCTAGATCAGGTGGCTCAGAACCTCATGAGACTTAGAAGCTACCCTGATGCCCGTGACCTGCCCGATTCTTGCAATTCCTGTGGAAAGATATCTCTGGGAACCAGCAGTAGTTGCGCGTTCCTAGTAAGGCTTTACGTTCCTAACGCAGTTTGTGCCTTTGTAGCTCTCTTGTCCAGTTGCTACTCGTGGGTTAATAGGCTGAAAGTCTGGTGTGGACGCTAATGGATAGAGCTTCAAAAAAAAAAAATCCATCAATCCTATCCTTTTGTTTCTCAAAGATACTTTGGGTTTTTCAAAATGTGAAAACAAAAAATGCAGCTTCCCGCCGCAGTGCTATCCGAAGCCTTACGTGGATGAAGTCTGTTTAGAACATTGCTGTCCTGGAGCATGTTTGCTAAACCCGACTCAGACTGGAAGAGAAGGGCCAATGTACTCGACTCTCTAGCAGAATCAAAAATCGTAAAAAAGGGGAGCGAGTGACTACCCTTGAAAGGAAATCTCTCTGCATAGGTGGTTTTGGCCAGTCGCGTGACTAAAACGGTAAGAACTGTCTGGATGGGATGTCTGGGTAGGAGGTTTGGGAAGTGGGGTGCAGCTTGTCTGGAGATACATATTGCTGCTGGTGAGGAAACATCTTGGACAGGGGTAAGGCCTCTGCTGCTACCACGTGACCAGGTGAAGGCAGAATAAAGAAAGATCAAACAGCCCCACATCCTTCCTACCTGCAGGAATAATGCAGAGTACTGAAAGAAAAACAATTGTTTAAATAGTGTAAATTACGAAAATTGCGTGGTAAAGGGTCAACGCGTGTTTCTGTGTGCAACTTGAACGAAATACGCAGCCATTTGTTTTATCTCACATCTGAGGGTACGGTGCCTTGGGGTGGCAGCTTTTGAGCAGAGCCACAGGCAGCAGCCTTGGTGGGAGGGCCGGGGGGGGGGGGGGGGCGGGTTGAAAAGCGAC
>VZRI01009518.1:28469-39347 GCA_013397515.1 Upupa epops | reverse complement strand
TTGCTCCTCTGGACTTGTTCCAGCCCCTCCATCTCTTTCTTGAAGGCAGGGGGAGGTGGCCCAGCACTGCCCCCAGGACTCGAGAAGAGGCCCCTCCAGTGCCCAGGACAGGGGGTAAATGACATCCCTAGTCCTGCTGGCCACACTAGTGCTGATCCCAGCCAGGATGCTTCAGCAGCACTCAATGGTGACTGCCCCGAAGTAGATGCCACTTGAGGAAAAGGGGTGCAGGGGAAGCAGAAGGCAGTGGAGCTGAGCTCAGGCAGCCCGAGGCTGCTGCTGCATTATTTATAAACCCCAGCAAAAATCTTACTCCTGACAAAACCCCGACAATGGCCACTGTGCTGGGACACATTAACCTCCTGCTTCATCCCACTGATGCAGAGGCAGCCCCCTCCTGCCTCTCCCGGCTGTTGCTGTCACCCTGGCGGTGACCCAGCCACTTGCTGTCCCTCAAATCCACTGTCCCCATTAATATTGGTGAAGCCTCACACTGGGATGCTCTGGGAAGTCAGAGAAGCATCGGGCAGTGATGGATGGGGGACCAAAGGGATGGCAGGGAGGGATTCTGGAGGACAAAGTGGGTTGTAAAGGGACAGGAGGTGTCTGTATCACCCTGGGGCAGGAAGCACCACCCCAGAAGGGGGTGAGGTGCTGGGTTCCAGTCCAGATTCTTTCCACCATCCTCATCCCAGGCAGTGGGATGGCACTGGGGTTTGCTGCATCCCATGTTGCAGCTGCTGGGGGAATCGCATCAGGCTGGAAAAACCCTTTCCCAGCTTTTTTGGTGCCTCCCTCCCCAGCTCACTTGAGCATCAGCTGGTTGAAATCCCCCCTGCCCCCCTGAGCTTCCTGGACCACTGGGTTCTACCTTGCCCAGAGCCACCCAAAATGCCAGCAACAGCAGATGTGGCTTCCGAAAACACAGAGTCATCGATTTATTTGTCAAACCCAGATGGTTTTATCCCAGAAGAAGCTCCACAGTCCATCTCCATCCCCCAAAGGGCAGCTCCCATCCCAGCACCCCCATCCCAGGCACCACTAAACCACACACACAACCAAACCAACATTGCAAGAGGGTTCTGCAGTTTGGGGAGGTGCAGCCAGAGCTCCCTGGAGCCAGAGCCCTGCGCTATCACAGAGCTCAATAAACCCTGCTGATGCTCTTGACCTTCTGTCCCTGCCTGAGCATGAGGAATTAAAGGAGTTCCCCATCCTGACATTTAAATCACCAGCTCTGAGGTGCAGGGACGGCCGCAGATGAATGGCACCAATCAGACCTCTCGTGGCTATCAGCCCAAGATTTCTCCATCAGCAGATTTGCTCTGTTCTTCCACAATTTCCCCACAGCCACAAAACTCAAGACTTTTCCCCCCAAAGGAGTGAGAGCTAAAAGCAGGAGATGCCTCCAACTCAGCTCCACCAGAGCATCCCTAAACCAGCAGCCCCAACTCCCCCCTCCGACCCCACAAGGCTCTGGGCTTTCACAGCAGCCTCACACGATCTACAAAGGGTTTGCACCAGCCTCAGCACATCGAGTGCCCTTCGCTTGGCTCCTCCAGCCCATCTTCCCCCTTCCCAGGAGCTGACTTCATCACTGTCACTGGCAGCATCTCCCGCCCAGAGCCACTACAAGGGCTGCTGACTGGAGCTGAGACATCTCATTGCTCCTAATGGGCAGTGGCAGAGGAAGCCCCCGCGGGGACCACGTTGTGTCACCATCCATCAGGGAGCTTCGAGTGGCACCAACATCTGTAACACATCGGCCTCTGCTTGTCCGGGCTGCGGGGTCGGGAGCCCTGAGGAGTTTGCTGGGCAGGGACTGGCCCCGTGAGGCTGTCATGTACCTGGGGGTGTTGATTGACAGCGGCTGAACATGAGCCAGTGAATGCCAGGAGGGGAAGAAGGCCAACAGCATCCTAGACTGCATCAGCTATAGTGTGGCCAGTAGGGCTAGAGATTGGTTCCTTCCCCTTTATTGGCCACTGGGGAGGCCTCATCTCCAGTACTGGGGGCAGTTCTGGGCACCTCAGTACAAGAAGGACACTGAGGAGCTGGAGCAGGTGCAGAGAAGGAAAACAGAGCTGGGGAAGGGTCTGGAGGACAGGGCTGAAGGGTAGAGTCTGAGGGAGTTGGGGCTGGTTGGTCTGAGGAAGAGGAGTCTGAGGGGAGCCCTCATTGCTGTCTGCAACTGCCTGACAGGAGGGTGGAGAGAGGTGGGGGTCGGTCTGTTCTCCCCAGTCACCAGCAATAGGACAAGAGGAAATGGCCTCACATGGTGCCAGGGGAGGGTTAGGTTGGACATCAGGAGATCAGATGTCCAACCTAAGAGTGCCCTNCAGGAAAGAGAGCCTCTCCCCATCAGCCCTGTCCTCCAGCCCCTTCCCCAGCTCCATTGCCCTTCTCTGCACCCACTTCAGTCCCTCAATGTCCTTCTTGCCCTGAGATGCCCAGAACGGACCCCAGTACTGGAGAGGAGCCTCCTCAGTGCCCAGTACAGGGTACAGTACAGACGTACAGGAACAGCACAGAGTACAGGGAGCTCTCTGTTCTGCTGCAGGGAATCACACCCAGCTCGCGTCTGCCACCACAGATCTACAAAACACCTTTCTTGCAACCACCATCTCACCCCAGCCCCCGGCTGTGTGTTCAGGCTGCCGGCTGTCGGCATCCCCTGCCGCTGCCAGATGTCTGTGCAGAGCCAGAACCAATACTCTGAGGATCTTCCTTCCCTCTCCCTCTTCTCTGTTATTTCTTAACATTTCTGAATTCGTTTTTATCGCTCTGCACTGCTGCAAAGAGCCCTTTTCTCCCTGCCCAGTCCTCGCTGCTGCTGCTGCAGGGCACTGACCACAGTCATCAGCTCTCCAGTGCTACCCCAGAGATGCTGGATCACCAGCAAACAGCCTGGCAGCTCCATGTCCTCCCGGCTTCATTAGGAGCTTCGTTTGCAGAGATGCCACCACCCTACAAGGGTTGGGGAGCCCCTGCCTGATGTGCGAGAGACTCTACCTGTGTTCACACCTGTTCTCTTGCAAATCACCTTCTGGAGAGGAGCTGACCCAGGAGAGGGGTGGTTAGGTGTTAATGAACAGCTCTGCAGTCGGCTCCTGTTCCTGTCTGTGCTGTGAAAAGAACCCTTTGCTCATCCCAGCTCTCCTCCAGCCTTCAGCATTTTGAGCTGCAGGTCAAACTGCAGGGTTTTCTGAGCTGGGAAAAACATCATCCTATGCTGGCAGCCCACCCTGCCATCCCCCAGCCACTGGGCAACCAGGGCAGCTGCTGGAGAGGGGTCTGGAGGAGCTGGTTTGCAGCATGGGGCTTCTCCGTGGGGTTCTACCTGCCTTTCCTATGGTAAGAGAAACCCCTTTACACCTCACAGCCTTCAGCCTCAGCTTGCACCCACCCCATGGGTCCTGCACCCACCCTAAGGGGGTGTGCACCCACCCTGACAGGTGGTTCCATGGGTTCCAGATGCATCCCATGGGTTACTGATGCACCCTATGGGTTATGGGGGCACCCCATGAGCTAGGAATTTCCCCCGTGGGTTATGGATGCAGCTGTGGGTTATAGATGCACTTAGGCACCTCTTCTCCCAAACTCCTAAGGCTAGGATGAGGAGAAATGGCCTCAAGCTGTGTCAGGGAAGGGTTGGATTGGATCTTAGGAAGAAGCTCTTTCCTGAGAGAGTGGTTGGGCACTGGACCAGGCTGCCCAGGGAGGGGGTGGAGTGCCCATCCCTGGAGGGGGTTAAAAACCGAGTAGCTAGAGCACTTGAGGCCATGGTTGAGGGGTTGGGGAGCTGTTGGGGTGAGGACTGGACCTGAAGATCCTCGAGATCCTTTCCATCCAGTATGATTTTATGGTTCTGTGAGTTATGGAAGCACCCCATGGGTTGTGGAAGCATCCCAAGAGTCATGGATTCACCCCACAGATAGACCCCATCCATGGGTGCACAGATGCACCCTATCCATGGGGTAGGCACTCACCCCATGCCCCACACCAAACTGCTGTGCTCCCACTTATTTCCCTTCCCCTGGAACCCGATGTGTGTCCCTGGAGCAGCTCTGCATCCTTTAACCCAACGAGCTCACTCTGCTCCCTGTACTACAATAAGCAGAGGGGAATGGGAGCCCCAGCGAGTCCCTGCTCCACCCCGCTGCTCTGCTCCGGCGCCGCTCGCAGAGGTGCTGTTAGGATGATTTACAAACAGTCTAAATATAACTCTGCAGCCCCAGCATCTCCATCCCAGCTCGGTGGGACCATCCATCACCTCCTGCTCAGGGGAGCTGCCGTGGGGAATTGGGCAGCTCTGATGGTCTGTGAGCAGCTCTGATGGTCTGTGAGCAGCTCTGATGGTCTGTGAGCAAGGCAAGCTGGGGGAGAAAAGGGGAGAAATCTCTAAAACCAGGAGGAAATTTGGGAAACCCTGAGATGCTCTACACACCCCACACCCCCCCAGCTTTCTGAATGAGGGAAGCTCCCTGGGAAAGAAGAAAAAGGGAAGGGGGGTAAAAATCCTGGAAGAAAGGGGGATTTGTGGTGATAAAAATAAAAGCTGGGTTATTTTTCGCCTTCCACTCTCTCTGTAGTTTCTCAGAGTGGAATTTGCTCGGCTGCCCAGGCTTGCCGAGGGCTCCTGCATCCCCCCGTGCAGGGGGGGATTATGCAAATCCAGCCCCAGCTCGCGAGAAAGTGGGTTAATCCAATATTACCGAGTGGAAAAGAGAAGGGAAAACCTGGTGGAGATGGCGGTGCTGGTAGGACAAAGCTCCTGCTCAGAGTAACTGCAGAAGTGAACTGTGAGCTGTGATTTAGGGTTTGGGACAGGTGTTGGTGGCTGTTTTGGGGTTCCTCTGCTCACATCATCTGTTCAACTGAACAGCAAGGACTGGGTGGAAATGGTGCTGCGGGAGAAGCACTGAGTGTCCATCAGTGCAGAGAGCACCTCTGCAGACAATCATGGAATCATCCAGGTTGGAAGAGACCTCCAAGATCACCCAGTCCAACCATCACCCCAACTCCACCCTGCCCACTCAACCCTGCTCCCCAGGGCCACAGTGTGTGAACCCCTCCAGGGATGGCAACTCCTCCCCTCCCTGGGCAGCCTGTTCCAACCCCTGACCACTCTGGCAGGGAAGAGATTTCTCCTGATGTCCAACTTAACCCTCCCCTGGCACCACTTGAGGCCGTTTCCTCTTGTCCTGTCACTGGTGACTGGGGAGAAAATACCAACCCCCACCTCTCTGCTGTTCCCTTTCAGGTAGCTGTGAAGAGCAGTAAGGTCTCCCCTCAGTCTCCCAATGCCCAGAACTGCCCCCAGTACTGGAGGGGAGGCCTCCCCAGTGCCCAGTACAGGGGGACAACCCCTTCCCTGCTCCTGCTGGCCACACTGGTGCTGATCCCAGCCAGGATGCTGTTGGTCTTCTTGCCCCCATGGGCACTCACTGGCCAATGTTCAGCCGCTAGTTGACCAGCACCTGCAGGTCCTTTTCCTCAGAGCAGATCTCCAGCCACTCTGCTCCCAGCCTGCAGTGCTGCAGGGGGTTGTTGTTTATGGGGTTTCTTATCTGTAGTCCTACCTGGGTGCAAAGAAGAGCCTCAAGGCACAGAAACTCCTTGCTCAGGGAGCAGAAACAGGAGACTCAAACCAAGGAAAAATATCCTCAGGCAAAGGGCAGCCACTTCACCCAGTTAGCTCTGTGCCTCCTCCACTTGTCAATGCACAACAAGCACACAGCTGAGTTTTATCCCCACGCAGGAAAACCTCTCAGCTGTCTCTGATCAAACCTCTATTTGTGTTACGCCGAAATTCCCAGGAGAAAACCAAACCCAGCCCTCTGGACCACCAGGGTCTGAGGCTGCTGGATCCAGGCTTCATGCAGATGGGAGTGATGCTGGTAGCGGGCAATGCTACAGCCTCTGTATCCCCCACTCCAAATAAAACCAGATGCCCTGCTTTGCTCCACACCAGCTTCCCACATCCGTGCGCATTTTGAGGACAGGAAGGGGAAAGATGTTTGGGGGAAGAGTCCAGCAGTGCTTCCACCAGTCCTCTTCAATCTATTCATTAATGACTGGAATGAGGGATTAGGGGGCACTGTCAGCAGGTTTGCTGATGACACCAAGCTGGGTGGTGTCACTGCCCCCCAGCAGCCTGTGCTGCCATTCAGTGAGACCTGGACAGGCTGGAGAGCTGGGCAGAGAGAAACTGAATGAGGGACAAGAAGGGTCAGGGGAGAGTCTGGCATCTGGGCAAGGACAACCCCAGGGACCAGGAGAGAGTGGGGACTGAGCTGTGGAGGAGAAAGGGACCTGGGGGTCTTAGTGGCCAGCAGGATGACTCTGAGCCAGCAATGTGCTTTTGTGGCCAAGAGGGCCAACAGCATCCTGGGGGGATCAGAAAGGGGGTGGTTAGAAGATTGAGGGAGGTTCTTCTCCCCCTCTACTCTGCACTGGTGAGACTGCATCTGGAGGACTGTGTCCAGTTCTGAGCCTGTCAGTTCCAGAAGGACACAGAGCTGCTGGAGGGTGTCCAGCGTAGATGATGAAGGAAGTAGGGCAGNCCAGACCCACCTGGCTGTGTTCCTGTGTGACTTGGTCTGGGTGATCCTGCTGTGGCAGGGGGATTGGACTGGATGATCTTTCAAGGACCCTTCTGATCCTTAATGATTCTATGATTCTATGAAGAGCCCAAGCCCCATCACCCTCAGTGTTTCTCATTGTCCTACACAGAATGAAACCACCTGCACCCCCACCATGCACAGCAGTGCCAACCCAATATCCCATTCCCTCAGAGCAAAGCCCCAAGCATGAAACCTAGAAAACTTAACAAATCACCCAGAAAAAGCCTCATGGAGCCCTTTGGATGACGGCAGAGCCATCATCCACCTCCCCCCTCCCCAGTTTCCAAAGGGCAGCCTGTCTGCCGCTTCCCCGGATCGATAGCCCAGCAGCAGCAGCGCTGGCCGCCTTCCTCTCTGCCATCCAGCCTTGACCTTCTGTTGCAGAGGGGTGAAGCAACTGGGTGGCTTCATGTTCCCATCCCCAGCCCCGAGGGCTGGGAAGAGGCAAGCGGCGCCGCTTACCCGGTACCAGACGATCTCCCGCATCTTCCCATCTGTCTTGAAGTTGCATTTCAAGGTGACGGCATCTCCCACCACGACGGGCGGCAGCGGCTCGATGCTGACTGTCAGGTAGGCTGGAAAAGGAGATGCAGTGGCATGAGCTGCTGGGGAAGGATGGAGCAGAGGGTTAAAACACCCTTCCCGAGTGGATTTGAGGTGGAGAGGATGGGACAGAGGGTTAAAATGCCCTTCTCCAATGGATTTGTGGGTATCAGTAGCTCCACCATAGGGAGCAAACGCCAGCTGCATCCCATGCAGGGGTAACGCATGGCCAAGGCCATCACCGTGGCATCCTGCCCCCTGCAGTGATGAATTCTGCCAGCTCCCCACCGCAAAATAAAGGGCAAGCTGGGGAAAAGCCTTCCTTTCTGGCCTGAGCACTCTGCTGCTTCTCTCCCCAGCTTTGCAAAACCACCCGTTTGCCCCAATCTGTCTCTGCTTGTTGCAAGGGGGGGGGTGGACTAAATGACCTTTGGAGGTCCCTTCCAACCCTGTGATTCTAAATTAATCCTGGCTACCGAGATTTTGAGGGTCTCCTTGGTTCATGGCCAAAGCCCTGACCCCAGTGGCCACCCTCCCCATCTGCAAACCCAACCTTCTGATGAAGACACTGGAGTTAACTTTGTCTTCACCATCTGCTGCCCCACACTGGTTCTCCTCTCACTGCAGACCAAGTCCCTCCACCCCATGTTTGCTTGAAAACCCTCTGAGTTACTCATTTCTTACAGGAAAGGGTCCAACTGATTCATCAGAGGATGCACAAAGCTCAGCCTGTGGTTTTACAGCCCAGCCTTGGCCGACAGCCTTCTCCTTCCCCACCTCCCACAGGATCTGTCCCAGGAGCAGAGGGAGGAGCATGGGTGGCTCTCTTGGAACGTGTCCCCCTTCCATTTCCCCTCGATTTGGTGCAAAACTGAGGCAGAGCGATGGAGCAGCCAGAGTCAGGAGGGCAGGCAATTGCAGTTCTGTTTTCCTTTCCTCTGCTTCCAATGGCTGCTGGAAGCTGCCAGATTGATCGGAGCCTCGGCCTTGCCTGCACTCCTCTGACACCCCAGCCCTGCAACCAGGACACCCCAAACCACCCCTCAACCCACCAATCCTTAAAAATAACTGCTCGCTCCAGGTGGAAGAACCACAGGCAAAACCCCCGGAGCACCTGGAAAACGGGAGTGGGTTTGGCAACAGGGCTGCACCAACCTAGGCTCCTCTGCTGGAGCCTCAGCTGAAGGAGAAGGATGAGTTTACAGATCCCCTGGCTGGTGATTCTGGGCTCCCAGCCCTTGTAAAACAAGTTGCTGGTGTTGGTGCAACAAATCTCAGGCCTGACCTGCGTTAGAGCACGATGCACAAGCACGTGCCCGCCGCAGCGTGGCCCAGAATACTGAGCACAGGGCTCTCCGGTGCCACAGACCCTGTTGGATCTGCTATTGATTTATTATTTTTATGGTGGAGTAGGAAAATTGCTGCTGCGAGCAGCTGGAAGGCAGGAAATTTGGGAAGAAGAGGATTTTTGGGGTGCTGGTGCAATGTGAGGCAGCAGTGCTGAGTTTAATTAAAGGCTGGGTTTAGCTCAGCCCAAGGGGGTTTGATATCACTCCTTCACAAGCCCAACCCGATGCCTCTCGCTTTGCTGACGGTGACCCAAATCCCACCCAGCGGTCACGATCAGCCGGGACCAGCTTCCTTTCAGCCTCTCTCCTTGCCAGGCTGGGGTTTATTTTAGCCAGCTAAAGCTGGGATTAACTCCTGGTGGCTCACAGCACCGCGCCGGGTCCCCTCAAATTGGAGGCTTTGCAGAAATAGAGGTGGGAGAGGGAGGAGGAGGAGGAGGGATAGGAGGAAGGTCAGGCGAGGTCTCACAGCGGGTGCCCCGATTTCCCTGGCTTTGCTTTTGACATTTCTGAAAGGGAGATGAGCAACAGGCGTGGAAGCAAAGGGAAGGGGGGGGTTGGGATGAGCAAACACTCTGCAGCTCTGTGGCACCAGCCCGAAGGAGCTCAGGGATGCAGCAGAGCCAAGGATGGAGGCTCCAGGCATGCAAAACAGCTCTGCCTCTTCATCAGCCAGCACCAGGAACCTCCAAGCGAGATTTCATCTCCCTCCTGCCCCCGGCACGGATCAACGGGGTGATTAAATAAAGCCGGTAGCAGAGCTGATGGGTGACAAAGGCTGAGCTCAGGCTCTCTTTTCCCTCGTGCCTGTGAATTATGGAGATGTAGGAGTTCCCAGCTCATAACTGCAGCATCTCCGGCTGCTTTTCCATCCTTCTTCCTGAGCATCAGACCCCGTGATGGCAATGGGAAGCTGGAGCATCCCCTTCCCACTCCAGTCAGGTGTTTTCATAGCTTACAAGCTTGGAAGGGACCTCCAAAGTGCATTCAGTCCAACACCCCTGCACCAAGAATGGCCAGCACTCACCAGACCAGGTTGCCCAGAGCCCCAGCCAGCCTAACCTTGAATGGCTCCAGGGATGGGGCCTCCAGCCCCTCTCTGGGCAGCCTGTTCCAGGGATCCCCCCCTCAGATTCCAGACCTTGTTCCTCCTGTCCAGCTTCACTCTGCCCTTCTCCAGCTTCAAACCAGGACCCCTCATCCTATCGTTCCCTGCCCTTGGGAACAGCTTTCCCCAGCCTTCTGACAGCCCCTCCAGGGAAGGGATTTGCTGGAGCTCCAACCACCGTGTGATGGCTCACAGAATTGGGACAGCTGGGTTAATGGTTGCAGTCGATGATATTGAAGGTCTTTTTCAACCTAAATGATTCTATGATTCAAGTAAAAACCACCCAAGCTTGGTTGGGTTGTCCTCAGCCACCCAATTCCACTCAAATCCCAGTGATCACCCACTAATTCCAGCTTGGCTCTGCTGGGAGGACAGCAAGTCCTTAAAAATACCAGGGTGTATCCATGGGATACTCCTGCAGTTCCCCTGAGCAGACCCTGCATGGCAGAGCTGAAGCTGTGGAACTCTGTGATTTACTAGGGGGGAGGCAGGGACCCTGCAGGGGGCTGATACTGGAGCCCGAGTGATCCCTAAAGGGTAGGGAAGGTGAAAACCCTCCTGCTCCAGAGCATCAGCCGCCCAAATTGAGAGCAAAATCACCCCAGAAGATGCAGAAAAGAAGGAGGGAAAGAACATCAGGGAAACAGATGCAGAGTCCCCGCAGGAGCCAGCCCCCAAAATGCTAAGGGTAGGTGTAGGGGAGGGGGAAGAGCAGAGAAAATAAAGCAGGGACTGCAGAATCCAGCAGGAATCCAGATGGAGCCATCCAAAACCTGCTGTTTTGCTGTGGCTGACGTGTGAATCTCATCCCTCGTCCCCACCTTCCCTTTGCTTTCTGACAGCTGAGGACGGCGAAGTGTCACCAGTGCTCAGGATCCCTGCTTCAGCCTCTCAGAGAAAAAAGCCCCTGTGGTGACAGGTGCTGCTGAACGTTGAACCCTGTTGANGAAAGACAGGGAAAGGGGGGAAGAGCAATAAAGGAGGGAAAACATGAAACGGGGAAAAAGGAGGAAAAAGGGGGAAGGAGGGGGAAGAGGGAGGAGGGGGAAGAAGAGGAAAGAGAGGGAAAGAGGAAAGAGGGGGAAATATGGGAAAGGAAGGAGAAAGAAGGGCAAAGGGGGAAAAGGGGAAATGGGCAAAGAAGTAGAAGGAGGGGAAAAGAAGGGGAAAGGGGGAAAGAAGAAAGATGGGAAAGGAAGGAGAAAGAAGAGCAAAGAGGGGAAAGGAGAAAAGAGGGGGCAAGGAAGGGGAA
>VZRI01009517.1:2017-26948 GCA_013397515.1 Upupa epops | reverse complement strand
TGGCTGGGGCCTTGAGCACCCTGGTCTGGTGGGGGGTGTCCCTGCTCATGGCAGGGGGGTTGGAACGAGAGGATCTTTAAGATCCCTTCCAACCTGAATCGTTCTAGGAATCTATGAATAACATCTTTAGCTAAAAAGAGTTTTCAGGGTAGGATCAGTGCACTCTGAGTGAGTGCAGTCACTGTGAATCCTTGGGGAGCGTGTGCCATCAGGGCCATGGTACCGGCACCTACATCCTGGTGAGAGAAGGCCCCTTTCTGACCTTCCTTTCTTGCTGCTTTTAGCATTAGGCTTTAGTTCCTGGCAGTACTGGACACTTGAATGGGAATTGCCTGTTCTAGAAAGGCTTCCCACGTGAAGGAGGATCCGTTGTGAACTCTGTGGTGGTTTTCCTGCTGTACTTTCTCCTTGTTTCCGTTGCAGAGCTATTCCTTCTCGTGAGAAGTACGTGCTATTCCCAGATAGAATTTATCTGAAGGCTCTGTGCCGTTACAGAGCAGCCACAGCAGCTGCTCTGCATTCATTTCTCTGCTGAGCCAGGCACTCACCCCTGTCCCTTACTTCCCCACCTGTATTCAAGAAGGTGATGGGTGCAGAAGCACAGTGCTCAAACCTGCAGAGAGCTCTCGGACAGCAATGTGTGTCCTGTTTGAGTCAGAACAGAACTCGGTGACTTTCAGCTCAGTCTCTTCTAAACCCTGTGTTTTCTGAAGCTACCAGCATGTTTGTGCAGACAGCCTGCTTCTACAAGTGATGTTTACAGGCACTATCAGCAGTTGGAATGCAGAAAGCTTCTTGCCTGTCCTTACTCCTCTGGAGACCAAGGTCATTGCTAGATGTTGTGTGGCACGCTGGGGATGCAGGAAGATCCTCCTGTGGGGAGGAGCAGAAGGACAGATGACCCTAAACTAACCAACAAGGAATTCTACCCCCTGTGCATCCTATGGAGTAAAGAGCTGAGGGAGCTGAAGTGTCAGCCCTGTGCTCCTGCCCTCTTTGCCTCTCTTCTTTAACCCCAGTGTCTGAGGTGGGGGACACTGTCGCTTCTTCCTTCAGTCACAACCCGTGCGCTCTTCACCCCGTGACATGGTGTTTCCTGACGCGTTCAGAGGCTGTAGCTAACAAAGACAACTGCTGAGACCGTGTGGGGTGGTCTTTACCCCCCTACGGGTTTATGATCCATCCTTGAGAGAACCCCCCCTGCCTCCCTGAGGAGTTTCAAGTGTGATGCTTTAAAACAGAACTATTTAAAGCAAGTCCTTCCAGATTTTGTTTGCAGGACCAAGGTGCTCTCCTTTGTGTCTTCAAAACAGCTGAAGCCATTGTTTCTTTCACCCCCAGCCCTTTGTAGTAGCCTAGGGACAAACACCTCCGGCAAAGCTGTCTCCGTTGAAGACAGCACCCCTGATGAATCGGGAAAGCTGATTGCACCGCCTATGAAAACACTGTAAAGCGTGAGGAGAAACAGCTCACAGGGCAGGGCCCTGCAACCCAGCACTGCGAGAGCAACTGCAGGCTCTGTTGTGAACACAGCCAGCAGGAGCTGTGCTTTCAGGGTGCTTTCAGACTGTGGCTCCCTCCCTGGGGTGGTCACGATGCTCATGGCTCAAGGAATGAGTGACATGGAGTAAAATTCACCGGGTTTTGGAGTGTTCTCTGTGCCTTTCAGCGTTTGGCTGCCTTGTGAATGTGGCAGGTGCTGCTCATAGAATCACAGAAGGGGCCTCAATCATCCAGGCCAATCTCCTGCCACAGCAGGATCCCCCAGACCCAGTGGCACAGGAACACAGCCAGGCGGGGCTGGAACGTCTGCAGAGAAGGAGACTCCACAGCCCCCCTGGGCAGCCTGGGCCAGTGCTCGGGGACCCTCACCGTGATGCAGAGTTGCTGCTTCTCCATCTTGTCGCTTCCTCTGAAGTTCTAAATTGATTCCAGCAATCTGAAAGAGGTTTTAAATTGCTGCTGCTTGCCCTCTACACCTGTTTGCAGCAGAGAGCTTGTTATTTTGGGGGACTGGACTGGATGATCTCTCAAGGTCCCTTCTGATCCCTAAGGATTCTATGATTTCATCCCCTCTTCTGTCCTTCTTCCCCTGGAGCCCTCTGAGCCATCACATATTCTACCCCCATGGGTGATCTGGCCGGTTAAAGTTGAACTAAAGCCACTCTTCTTGGGGAGACACAAATGTCTTGCAAGCACAAGATTTACAGCTCGTCCTGCAAATACAGAGTCCCTCTAGAAGTCATCCAGTCCCCTCCTGAACAGGTGCTGCTCTGTTCCCTCTGTGCCAGGGAGCAGGTGGACAAGCAGAGCTGTAGCATCTCACTGAGCTGGGGGTGCTGCTGCTGCTTTCCAAACACTCCTCTTTGCTCTGCCCTCCTCGCAGCAGCTCTGCCAGTGCTTTGCAGGCTCCGCTGCTGCTGCGGTGACAGATGTTGTGCCCTGGGTGTTTCAGCTCTCTGGTTTTGTGATACGAACTCGAGTGACCGATCTGTAAGGTAATGAGCCAGCATAAAATACCCCTCACACTCCTAACTTGTGGGATTTGCACCCTAATTGAGACAGTTGACTTCGTTCGTGGTGAAATCCAGGATTGAGGGTTCCCAGGGTATCGGGTCTTGTGCGCAGAGTATCGCTGACGTGGATTTGATAGGCACCAGCAGACACCCAGCTCCAGTCTGTATTGAAACCTATAGGAGATGGGGTCAAAAGGCTTCTGTTGTCAAGACCTGGGTTAGTGCTGTAAGCCCCAGGGATGCCCCAGCTTCTCCAGAATGACCCTGTGTAGCTGCAGTAGCTTGCAGCAGATCCCAGTAGCGTAGAGGAAAGAAATGGGTGGGAAATAGAGCTGTGAAAGCACAGCTCCTCACACTCAGGTCTGGGTTTTGGAGAGTGCAGCTGTACAGCCTTCACGTTAGCACTCGGGTCTGTGGCAGAGAAAGAGAGAGATAGCCCCACCAGGCTGAACTCTGAATTGACTGCAGCGGAGATCTTGAGCCCAGTTGTGGGCCCCTCAGTTGCAGAAGGACACGGAGCTGCTTGACAGAGTCCAGCGCAGAGCCACAGGGATGATGGAGGGAGGGGAGCATCTCCCTGCTGAGGAAAGGCTGAGGGAGCTGGGAAAAAGGAGCCTGAGGGGGGGACCCCATGACTGTTGATCAAGATGGAAAGGGGGGGGGTCAGGAGGAAGGAGCCAGGCTCTGCTCAGGGGCACCCAGTGCCAGGACAAGGGGCACCGGGTGTCAGCTGGAACAGAGGAGGCTCCACATCAAGAGGGGAAGCAGCTTCTTCCCGGTGAGGGTGCCAGAGCCCTGGCAGGGGCTGCCCAGGGGGGTTGTGGAGTCTCCTTCTCTGGAGCCGTTCGAGCATCTGAGGTGGGAAGAAGGGCCGTGAGGTATTTTTGAGCTCTGTGTTCCAGCCTGGGTGCTCGGTTTCCCAAGCTTTGGCCTTATGACAAATTGATCTGTAACTCTCAAAAGCCTTGGAATTAAACGAGTGACTAAGTGATGCGCGGTTTTAAAGGCCACCACTAGGGATGAGTGGCTTTCTGGTTACATCAGGAGAAGCCCAGCTGCTTCTTCCCAGAGAACTGCTTGGAAGGCTGTGCGTTGTTAACACAGTACCGCTTACAGATTGAGATCTTTTTAGAGAGCAAATGGTTTATACTTAGACTTTTAAATAATCACAGCCTCTTAGAGATCCTTTTTTGCCTTAAGAACATGTTTTGTTATGTGGGTATGTTTTACAAGAGGATTAGGTGTGCTTCACAGAGCCATTCAGGCTGGCAAAGCCCTCTGAGCTCAGCCAGCCCAGCCCAGCCCCTGGCAGCACCACAGCAGCCAGAGCAGGGCACTCAGGGCCACAGCCAGGCTGTCCTTCAACACCTCCAGACACGGGGACTCCACCACCTCCCTGGGCAGTCCAGTCCAGGCTCTGAGCACCCATTCCCTGAGGAAGGGCTTCCTGACAGCCAACCTAACCCTCCCCTGGCAGCTTCAGGCCCTGCCCTGTCATCCTGGCACTGGGTGCCTGGGAGAAGAGCCTGACCCCCACCTGTCTACACCCTCCCTTCAGGGAGTTGGAGAGAGGGAGAAGGTCCCCCCTGAGTCTCCTCCAGGCTGAACACCCCCAGCTCCATTGGCCTCTCCTCATCAGCCTTTCCCTCCAGTCCCTTTCCCAGCCTCATTGCTCCTTTGCACCCACTGCAGCCCCTCAATCTCTNCCCAGTGCTGCCAGGTCCCTCTGTGCCAGGCTGCTCTCCAGCCACTCCTCGCCCAGTCTGTAGCCCTGCTGGGGGTTCTTGTGGCCAAAGTGTAGGACCCTGCCCTTGGCCCTGTTCACCCTCATCCCCTCCGCCTCTGCCCAGTGACCCAGCCTGTCCAGCTCTCTCTGCAGCACCCTCCTCCCCTCTAGCAGATTGACCCTGCCCTCCAACTTGGTGTCCTCTGTGAATTTCCTAAGGGGAGAGTCAATCCCCTCCTCCAGGTCATCACTAAAGCCGTTGATTAGAACTGGGCCCAGCACTGATCCCTGGGGGACACCCCTGCTCCCTGGGCACCAACTGGCTGGGTGCCATTCACACCCCTTCCCTGTGCCCGCTCATCCAGGCAGTCAGTGTCATTAAGCATCTGTTCCCACAGCCCGTAGGGGCTGAGGCTGCAGGGTGCTGTGCATGGACCAAGCGTCAGGTACTGCTTTCCTTGAACTCTTCACACCAGTCTCCAGATGGGGGGCAGAGGTTCCATTTTTAGGCTGATCCTGGTGTAATCCTGACTCGGTTTTTGGTTTCACTCCTCATTCTTTTTCATTTCAACTTAAACACCGTAGAAGCCTGGTGCTGGGATGCCTCCTGTTGAATCAAAGCGCTGCAGCTGCTGTTGCAGGCTGATAAGAAGCAGAATGAGTGCTGCTCGGGTCTCGTGTGGCCTCGCACAGCAGGTTTGGTTGGAGTTGTTGGGGTTGGAGCGGTTGGGGTCGGTTTATTGTCACACATTTTTGTCTCCTAACCTGAGATCCCAAGAGTTTTCCCCAGGTTCCATCCCACCCGTGCAGTGGGGTGGTGTAGAGGTGCCTTCTTCCACTGAAAACACCCCCCCTGCTGCATCTGTGACCACAGAGGTCACGGTGAGTCCTGGCGCTCCCTGCAGCAGCTCACGCTGCCCAGTGCTGTACCTAGGTGCTGCTAGATCCAAAGCAGACTCTGACCTCAACTTAGAACCTCGTTCTGTAGGAAGAGCAGTGCCAGCCAGACTTCCCTGATGGTTGAGAGTCGCCTGTCCACCTCGGACTAGCGAGGTCCTTACAGCATCACCCCCGCTGTGGAAACATCAGGGGTCAGGCGGCTGTAACTCCAACCCCGAACTGTCCTTTACTGAACGAGCGAGCACAGGCTTTCCCTGAGCCCTCAGGGTGACGAAGTTCCGTCTCTGAGCAGAGTTATAACCCAACCCCTGTGGCTGTGATGGTTGTTTCAGCTGATTTTCTTTTTGTTTCTCTTCCCAGGGCCGATTACTGGAAATCCCAGCCAAAAAAGTTCTGCGATTACTGCAAGTGCTGGATAGCAGACAACAGGCCTGTAGGACGGTCTAGCTTACTCTGTCCCTTCCTCTCTAACTCTAGGGATGTGAACTGCATGCTTTTACAGTCCCTTTGGATAGCGAGCTAATCGTGCATGGAATTCACGTCGGGAAAGTGCCCGTGTGTTACTTGGGATGTTTGAAACGCGTGACGGGAGAGCCAGGGCCCTGCACCCCACGTGGGGTGTGCACACGGGAACAGGAATAGCTGGACTGCTCTGTCCACTTCTGGGCCCCGCAGTTCCAGAAGGACACAGAGCTGCTGGAGTCCAGCGCAGAGCCACAGGGATGATGGAGGGAGGGGAGCATCTCCCTGCTGAGGAAAGGCTGAGGGAGCTGGGAACAAAGGAGCCTGAGGGGGGACCCCAGGACTGTTGGTCAAGATGGAAAGGGTGGGGGTCAGGAGGAAGGAGCCAGGCTCTGCTCAGGGGCACCCAATGCCAGGACAAGGGGCACCGGGTGTCAGCTGGAACAGAGGAGGTTCCACATCAAGAGGAGAAGCAACTTCTCCCCAGTGAGGGTGCCAGAGCCCTGGCAGGGGCTGCCCAGGGAGGTTGTGGAGTCTCCTTCTGTGGAGCCGTTTCAAACCCTCCTGGGCTGTTCCTGTGCCACTGGGTCTGGGGGATCCTGCTGAGGCAGGAGGATTGGACCAGCTGGTCTTTCCAGGTCTCTTCCCATCCCTAGCTGCCTGTGACTCTGTGACTCCTTTTCCTTTGAGCTGCGTGCTGAAGCGTTGGCCATGCCTGTCTCCAGCTTCTGTGTGCAAGCACGAGGCAGAACCTGGCACATGTGGTGTTTTAGCTACGGCAGGCTGGTACAGCCAGACTCCAAGCACTGAAAGCTGTTTGTCTTCGTTTCACACAGCCCACAGAAACGTTACCGAGTCACAGGAAGGTGTTGATGCCTTCTGCAGACTACTAGTCCCCCTGGGTTCTTGAAATTGAGTTGTACATCCCTGAGCTGATGCCAGGGGTACTCGTGGAGTTGAGCTTCCTCTGGCTTCCACTTACAGACCTGCGCTTCACCCTGACAAGGTTGCTTCTCATAGCCAGTGGAGAGAAATACCTGCTCCAGGTGGAGTGGGTAACTCACACGCAGTAAATGAGCTTGCTCATCCCCTGGATGTGCTCTCTGCACGTCAGCTCGTGCAAACAAATCCTTACTAGGTGAGACCTAGGCACCTAAACAGCACCCGGACACCACCTGCACGAGGTGGTTTCTTTGTGAGAACCACAGGAGAGCTCCCACTGCTGCACCTGCAGAGCTGCTGCACTGCTTGGCTCTAGCGTTCTGCCCTGCAGTCTGTTCCGTTGTCCTGAGTTCCCCAGCAGCTCTGCCACCTTGCCTTTCCCTCTCAGATTGGTGGCCCTGCAGTTGGTTGAAGATCCTGGGGTGTTTGTGGAGCGCAGCACAACCTCAGGAAGGACTGCAGCTAAATTTGGAGCAGCCCGTAGGGGCTTTTAGAGTTTGCATGAAGACAGAGGGTAGAACAGCCCATCTAGACGTGACCCTCGGCAGGACAGCGCAGCAAGGCAGCCCAGCTTCCCTGTGCTGAGCACTCTTCCTTAAAAATCTTAGACCTTAGCAACCCAGACCGTGAACCTTGAGGAATCCAGGCTGATTGCTCATCCTTTCAGGCTTGAGTTGCATTCCCCTAGCCGGTTCCTAGCTGTGCAGCGGGCCCTGCGCTGGTTCCGTTTTGCCTGCGTGCGGTGGAGGTTGAGGTTGTAGCTAAAGAAGCAGAGCTACGTTAAAACGATGTCCAACTGATTGTTCTTCTTGCTTTTCTCTCGTTTTGAAGAGCATTGATTTTCATGAAAGAGGAAAGAATCATAAAGAAAATGTGGCAAAAAGAATTAGTGAGGTAACTCAACTATCTTGCAGTACGAATTCCAGCAACGCTGTGTTCTTCATCTCTTTCATTCCCCCACGCTTACTTACTCTCCTGGGCTTGGGCTTTGTTTTGGTTTAGATTAAAAAGAAGAGCTTGGAGAAAGCAAAAGAAGAGGAAAACATGTCCAAGGAGTTCGCGGCGATGGAGGAGGCTGCAATGAAAGCCTATCAAGAGGATCTGAAAAGGCTTGGAATTAAGCCAGGTAGTTTGTGCAACTCCTGCAGGGTTCAAGTCAGAGTGGCAGGGATAAGTTTCTTCTTCAGTCAGGTTTCTTGCAACAGAAGAGGAGGCCTCCAGGACTCTGTCTCCACATTTAAAAGTATAACCACATGAATGGCCCCAATGGCTGGGGCCCCGTCCCTGGAGGTGTCGAAGGCCGGGCTGGATGAGGCTCTGGCCAGCCTGCTCTAGGGTGGGGGGTCCCTGCCCATGGCAGGGGGGTTGGAACTGGATGATCCTGGGGTCCCTTCCAGCCCTGACTGATTCTATAACTTCTTCCCAGGGAGGGTGAGGGGGCACTGGAGGGGGCTGCCTGGGGGGGATGTGGAGTCTCCTTCTCTGGAGACGTTTGAAACCCTCCTGGACTTGGTCTGGGTGATCCTGCTGTGGCAGGGGGGTTGGACTGGAGGATCTTTCCAGGTCCCTTCTGATCCCTGATGATTCTGATTCTAAGAAACAACTCTGTTGCCAGTAGTCAGAGTTCACAGCACTGAGTTTTTAACCAGAGTACCCTGTGTAACCCAGGAAAGAGTCCAATTTGGAGTAGAAATGATATGATGACAAAACATCAGCGGTGGTTGAAGCTCTGAACGAGCAGCACAGCTTCCCTTAGCTGATTTTATGTTTCACTTTGCCCACTGCAGATAAAACTCTCTATTGAGTAGAAGACATCAGGTTCCCACTGTCACCGCTGGTGTCAGGCGGTGGCGATGAGCGTCTTCCCCTCAGCGTGCAGCTCAGCCAGTTCCCTTTTGTGAAGTTAGTGCTTTGCAGCTCCTGGAGAAGCTGGCTTTGCTTCTGCTCGGGTTCTGGTTTGTTGCTGTGTAGTCAGAGCTCACTGCTCTGTGTGTGTCACTCTTTATCTGACTCGGATCTGTTAACTGGCCCTGCTCCGAGTCAAACACTAACGAGGGGAAGTCCTCCCAACAGCAGGTTGCCCTCTTTGTTGTTGCTCGAGCATCACTAAGCTCAGCGCTGGTCAGACCACACCTTGAGCACTGCGTTCAGGGTTGGGCCCCACAGACGGACTGGAGAGGGTCCGGAGAAGGGTGACCAGGGTGATCAGGGCACTGGAAGGCCTCCCATGTGAACACAGGCTGAGAGAGCTGGGTCAGTTCAGCCTGGAGAAGAGAAGGCTGAGGGGGGACCTTACTGCGATGCTCCAGTCCATCCAGGGTGGGTGCCAGGAGGATGGAGACTCCCTCTGCACAAGGAGTCCTGGAGAGAGGCCAAGGGGCAATGGTTACCAGTTGCTCCAGGAGAGATTCCCACTGGATTGGAGAGGAAAGCTGTTGATGCTGAGAGCTGTCAGACAGTGGAAGGGTCTTCCCAGGGCAGGGGGGGATTGCTCAGCTGTAGCCAGTGCTCAGGCTCAGCTGGATAGGGTTCTGGGCCAGCTCATTCCAACTGGATCCTGCTGTAAGGGGTTGGACTGGGTGATCCCTGAGCTCCCTCCCAACCCACCAACCTGTGTATTGAAGCTGAGGGTATTGCTCGTGTTGCTGAAAACCAGAGTCTTGCTTTCTTTAAGATGATGTAGGGCCCAGCTCTGCGCAGATCAAACCGCAGATCAACGCGGTCGAAACGAAAGAGAAGAAAGAGAAGAAGGAAAAGAAGGAAAAGAAGAAGAAGGGAGCTCAAGACACCTCGGTGCCATCCAAAGCTGGGAACAAGGAGTGGGTGCAGGGACTTTCTCCTGAGGGCTACACGTACTACTACAACACAAAAACAGGAGGTAAGAGCCGGCCAGGAGCAGGTGCAGCAGCAGTTACTTGGTGTGAGTGAGGAAAGACCACCTGCGCTTCTCACCCCTCTCCCTGGAGTCAGGTGATTGTCAACCTGTGCATCGTTAGATGGAGTTGTGATACCTCAGACATGGGAGTTAGACACCCAGACCTTCACGTGGGTTGTGTGGATGAAGGGTGCGCTCAGTTCCGCAGCGGCTGGGGCAGTTCAGCCTGTCAGAGGTTAAGAATGCACACGGTAGCTGTGGTTCTCCTCCAGGAGCTGTCTGATCAGTGGTGTCCGGGGAGCTGGTGGAGTCCCCATCCCTGGGGGGGTTTAAAATGCAAGAGGCCATGGTCTGGGGGTTGGGGAGCTGTTGGGATGAGGGCTGGGTTTGCTGATCCTGGAGGTCCTTTCCAGCCAGGAGGATGCTGTGATAGACAGATTCAGCCCGAATAAACGAGAGCAGTGATGGATTCCTCTCTTTCCACGTTGGAGGGCATTTCTGACTGTAGCCTTCTGAGGGCCCGCGTGTTCTCATCTACTTCAGAGCATTACAGCACCTCTCAGCTGTGATTAGTGAGAACATTACAAACCGTTTACACTGCCTTTAAGGTTTGATATTAGTAATTACTAATTTAGAAGCCCTTCCTTACACCAGACAGTTCCCAGAGGGTTGCTTGATTCCCTTTGGCCTCTGCTCTGATTAAAAGCAACCAAGCAAACTCAACCCCTGCCTTTCTTGCACCCACATCCCAGCACCTCTGCCCCAGCCGTAGCACAAGAGATCCGTGAGATGAGTAGTCCACCCGCTGTCCTTAGGAGACCTTGGCGTGGTGCTTGTGCCACAGCTCGATCGGGGATGATCTCAGTTCCAGGGAGGAGCATCTGTCTGGCTTTTGTCTGTACCTCAGCTTCATACCCTTTACAGCCTCTTTCTTCTAAAGAGTATTAAACAGGATTGGCTGGCTGATTGATTGATTGGCTGATTGATTGATTGATTAATTGATTGATGACTATGTTTTTCTTTTCTTAAGAATCACAGTGGGAGAAACCCAAAGGATTCCAAGGCAGCTCACCAACGGTAATCACATCCACACTCTTCTTTGTCCTTGTAAACCAGAGAAATAAGTTAGAATGAGTAAGTTCCCGATGGCAGAAGGTCAGTTTCTTGCTCGTAGTCAGCTTAGGAAAGCAGCCTCGGCAGGTAGAGGCTGTTTGGATGTGCTGTGACACAGCTCTGGTGAGGAGAGCCTGAGGGAGCTGGGGGTGTTCAGCCTGCAGGAGAGGAGACTCAGGGGGGACCTTCTCCCTCTCTCTAACTCCCTGAAGGGAAGGTGTAGATGGGGGAGTCAGGCTCTTCTCCCAGGAAAGTAGTGATAGGAGGAGAGGGCAGGGCCTGAAGCTGCCAGGGGAGGGTTAGGTTGGCTGTTAGGAAGCCCTTCCTCAGGGAAAGGGTGCTCAGAGCCTGGACTGCACTGCCCAGGGAGGTGGGGGAGTCCCCATGTCTGGAGGTGTTGAAGGACAGCCTGGCTGTGGCCCTGAGTGCCCTGCTCTGGCTGCTGTGAAAATGAAACCTTACCCATTTGAGACAGCGAAGCCTCCTTTATCTTAGGAGACCCTGAGACCCTGTTATCAGGCAGTTGAAAGAAACCCCACTGCCTGTTTTTTACGCTCCCTGTAGGATGCAGCTGTAGGCTAATCTGTGGGTTTCCTGGGCTTCTTGTGGTGGCAGAACCTCTGTGCAGGGAGTAGTAGTTGAAGCAGTCCCAAGGCAGAAAGATTTCTGCTTAGGATTAGTGGGCTGTGCCCGATACTGACCGCTCCAAGAGGTTTGGAGTTCACAGCATTAGGACTGTTCTGGCACTGAAACCCACCCCAAGCGGTGGTACCCCTCCTCACTTGCAGATTTTCTGGGGTACAGTGTGATTTCAAGTCACTTTTGTTTGCTAATGCTGGATGGCATCTTAGGAAGAGGCTCTCTCCTGAGAGAGTGGCTGGGCACTGGACCAGGCTGCCCAGGGAGTCCCCATCCCTGGAGGGGTTTAACAGGCGAGTAGCTAGAGCCCTTGAGGCCATGGTCTGGGGGGTGGGGAGCTGTTGGGATGAGGGCTGGGCTTGGTGACCCTGGAGGTCCTTTCCAGCCTGGAGGATTCTCTGATTTCATGTTAGGGATCAAAACCCCTGACTCTTCCAGAGTGAGTGGCATTCCGTAGCCCCGTACAGTTGTACTTCAGAAGGCTGCCTGTGCTTGGTACTGACTGAGCCACAGACAGAGCAGAAAATAGTCCTGACTGCCTGTAATCTGAAGCAGTGGAATCAATGCAGGAGGCGTCTCTACATCTCTTGTTAAGGCAGTGTTTTACCTCACAAGTGCAGGCTTCTTCCATCCTTCACACTCGGGAGATGGCAGGCTGTGTCAGCGCAGCCCATCGCATGCTCTCCTGGCTTTCTGATGCCTCTGCCCCGTGGTTTTGCACGTGTTGAGCAGCACGTGGACTGTGTTTGCAGTCAGAGCATGGCTCCGCAGCATTTATGAGCCAGTCTCTCTGCAGCCTTCCGCTCAGAGAGCCGGTTCTCTGATCCCTTCCATCCTTGGTGCATCCTTGCCCTGACAGTGAACTAGTTCAGGGAGCGAAGACATCAGAGTCGAGGTCAGTGCTTTGCAGACTGATTTCCCTGCCATCAGCAGCTCTCTGGGTAACTGGAGAAATGCCAGCGCAGGCAGAGCAGACAGAGGAGAGAAGGATCTCCCTTCCTGGCACAGTTTGAAGCTCAGCTCTATCACAAACACGCACCTTCAGCCTCTTCCTATCTCTCTAGTGCCACATGGCTGTATTTTGCCCTTCCTCCCTCACCCTGCTCGGTGCCTTTGTGGTGTCTTGTGTTACCTGCTCTACTGCTAACAGCAGGCGTTGATTGCTCCCTTGTTTAGTCTGAGCTGAAGGTTTTTGGAGCAGTCCAGACCTCCAGCAGGGCCTCAGCTCTCAGAAAGGAAAGGCACCGCTTGCAGTGTGTACTGCATGCAGGATTCGTGAGCCCTCCTTGTTCTACAGCTCGGTAGCTTGCTGCTCAGCCTTCGCAGGAGGGGGAGAGAACAAAGAGCAAACAAGGAGGGAGATCAGCTGTAACCACTTAGCTGGACCCCTCCATGCAGTGGGATCCTCAGGGAGTGCAGTGCTAGGTATCTGCTGCAGACCTCGAGAACCAGGTCTGAAAGGCTCAGGATCTGACTGCTAACATGAAGAGCAGGTTGCACTGGAGCTTAGTTTCTTCTCTTTCCACTGAGATCCTTTTGCTTCTTCGACTGAAAGCAGCAGAGTGAGACTTTTGAGAGAGGCTGGGCACTGAAGAGCTCTCGTGCCTTCACTGGCTCTGAACCCACTGGGACAACTTCCCGGGTTACCGAGTGGGTGCGAGAACTTCAGCTCCTGATTTTGGTTTTAAAACCATTCAGGTTTCAGTACTGTTTCAAGCTCATTGGAGTCAAAGAGAACTTCAAACAGCTTTAGCCTTCAAGCTCTGAAACAGAAACATTAAGGGTTGGTTGAAGGCCAAGGGCACCCTGGGGTGGATTAGAAGGGGGGTGGTTAGGAGGTCCAGAGAGGTTCTCCTCCCCCTCTGCTCTGCCCTGCTGAGACCACATCTGGAATCTTGTGTCCAGTTCTGGGCCCCTCAGTTCCAGAAGGACACAGAGCTGCTGGAGAGAGTCCAGCTCAGAGCCACAGGGATGATGGAGGGAGGGGAGCATCTCCCTGCTGAGGAAAGGCTGAGGGAGCTGGGAACAAAGGAGCCTGAGGGGGGACCCCATGACTGTTGATCAAGATGGAAAGGGTGGGGGTNTCTTTCCAGGTCCCTTCCAACCCCTCACACTCTGTGATGCCATTGTGCTCTTCCTGATGCTGTGTTAACTGGCTCTTGTGCTTCTCCGCAGTCAGCAGAGTGGGTGGAAGGCGTCACTGAGGATGGCCTCACCTATTACTACAACACACACACAGGAGGTAAGAAGAGCTCTTTCCCAGTTACCTCTCTTCCAGAGGAGCAGTTTGCTCTGCACATCACTGCGTCTGAAGGCCTTACTACCCTTCAAAGCTGCTGCCTTGGTCCAAGTACTCTTGCTGCTGAAGTCAGGGTGGCTTTATGGCTGTGTGCTCAGTGTCTCTGTGTTGTGCAGGCTTTTTTAAGCCTTGAATCTGTAACTCTCAGGGTTCATCTTATCCATTTATTGACTGAAATTCCATTCTGGAGGCCAGAGAGGGGCAGGGTTTTCTGTAGACAGGCAGGACTGGGGAAGACCCTCTACCCTTTGCCTTTTGCTGATGTAGAATTGGTAACAGAGCCCAGAATGTTACCTCCTACTTCTCCCCCCCTGCTTTTGCCCTGCATGGGGAAGTCGACGGTGACTCCCTCAGGTCAGGCATCTGTTTTCTGAATCTGTTGGGATCATTTTAAGGCCCAGTAGTGCCTCTGTGCAGAGCAAGTGATGGTGCTCTGGCCAGGAGTTCCCCTCCTGCTGCTGCTGGCTGTGAAGTCCTGCTGCTACCGAGAGAAATCCCGAAGAACCAAACCCAGAGGTTTCTGTTTCCAGGACGCTGCCCTCACCCTCTGTGATTTCCCCTTCTGAAAGATGCTGGTTGTTTGCAGACCTTGCCTTCTGAGTTCAGACACCACCGTGTGGCTGTGGCGGTTTTTAAGGCTCTTTGGGCCTGCCTGGCTGTCACAGGCAATGCTGGTGTAGTCGTTTCTGCTACTGCTTTGCCCTGTGGGACTCTTTCAGCGATCCCTTCCCTTTATGTAGCTGTCGGAGCCTTGGAAGTGCTGCTCACTTCTCTGCTGCTAGCCCCGTCCTCAGGCAAGTTCTTAACCCGAGGAAATAGTTGGTATCTCAGGGCTTAGTGCTACACTGTGCTCTGTGAGGCTGCACCCTAATCCCCACAGCTGAGGAGAGGCTGAGGGAGCTCGGGGTGTTTAGTCTGGAGAAGAGGAGACTCAGGGGGGACCTTCTCCCTCTCTCTAACTTCCTGAAGGGAAAGTGTAGACAGGTGGGGGTCAGGCTCTTCTCTCAGGTAACCCGTGATAGGATGAGAGGGCAGGGCCTGAAGCTGCCAGGGGAGGGTGAGGTTGGCTGTCAGGAAGCCCTTCCTCAGGGAAAGGGTGCTCAGAGCCTGGACTGGACTGCCCAGGGAGGTGGGGGAGTCCCCGTGTCTGGAGGTGTTGAAGGACAGCCTGGCTGTGGCCCTGAGTGCCCTGCTCTGGCTGCTGTGGTGCTGCCAGGTGCTGGGCTGGGCTGGCTGAGCTCAGAGGGCTTTGCCAGCCTCAGTCACTCTGTGATACCAATATCTTGGACAGTATCCACGTGGGAGAAACCGGATGGGTTTGTTTCATCTTCAAATGAGAAAAGTCAACGTGGCAAGCGTTCTGATGAGCTTGGAGAAACAGATTCCAAAGCCTCAGAGTCTGACTCGGAAGGGAGTGAAGCGCAGGGTTCAGGAACAAATCGCAAGGTAA
Source organism: Upupa epops (assembly GCA_013397515.1). Lineage (NCBI taxonomy): Eukaryota > Metazoa > Chordata > Aves > Bucerotiformes > Upupidae > Upupa > Upupa epops. The sequence goes on along the minus strand of VZRI01009517.1, from coordinate 12,026 downwards.
GGTGTCTTTTCCACAGAGAATTCATTTGCTAGCTGCCTTCTCTCGTGTGAGGAGCTCTACTCATCGTAACGGGAGCCTCGGGGGCTGCTTTCAAGGACAGTGGTGTGGTTGTGGTTGTGCTTCCCTCACTGGTGGAGCCTTGCTGCAGTGGATTTTGCAACTGGAGCTTTCTGGAGCGGGAGAGGTTTCCCTTCAGCTCCGAACGCGGTGGAAAGTCAGGAGGGAAAGCAGAATTCATTTGCTACGAGATGAGGCCATCGCCTCAACCTTCTCTTGGTTGAAGGTGGGGGTTTATCTCTTTAGAGGAAAGGAGGGGACGGTGAAGAATCGGAGGAGAGGAAAAAGTCTCCCAGAGCGAAGAAGTCGAGCCCTTACGGGACGTGGCGAGAGGTGAAGCTGGAGGAGAGTGAAGCCTCTGCTGAGGAACCCAAAAAGACCTTCACCTTTGGGAAATGGAAAGCACTGGATGAAAAAGTCAAAGAAGAAGTAGAAGTAGAAGAACAAAAAGAAGCAGAAGAGGAAGAAGAGCCCGGGTGAGGACCCTTTGTCTCATAACCTTTTTACCCTTTGTTTTCAAGAGCTGAGAGGCCACTGTTTCAAACCCTCCTGGGCTGTTCCTGTGCCACTGGATCTAGGGGCTCCTGCTGGGGCAGAGGGGTTGGACTGGCTGAGCTTTCCAGGTCCCTTCCAATCCCAAACACTCTGTCCTTCTTGTGGAACACAGTGCCCCGCTGCCAACCCTTTAAACCCAGTGTAGCTGAGCCTGTGGGTTGTTGAGATCAGTATTAGCAGTGATGCCGTCTGGCAAAGCCCCCTCGCCCAGCTGCTCACTGGCTGATGGGAGAAGGCTCTTCTCCCAGGGGAAGAGCACTCGGGACCCTTGTGAGTGCACCAGCTCCTCCCTGAGTGCAGCCTTTCCACAGCGTTGGGTTACACCCCTGCAGCCCCGCTGGGCTTCTGCACGGTGAGCGCCTGGGCCACGCTGCGTGCTCTCTGCAGAAGAAACAGAGTACCTGGCGGCGGGGTTGAGCCCTGCCACGATGATGACCTGGCTAGGACACTGCATCCAGCCGAAAGCTGCTGGAGCAGATCACTAGGGACGCTGCTGCCTGCAGCACATGGTGTGGTTTCCTCCGTGGAGGTTAATCCTTCTCTTTGTTTCTCTTCCCCCCCTCAGTGAAACCGTGGACCTGGAGCTTCCTACTACAGAGAGTGACAGTCTGCCAGCTCCAGTGCTGGAGGTGCCAGAAGATACCACAGTGATTTTTGGAGAGAAGACAGTCAGCTCCCTCGGGGACGTGCAGGAAGGGGTGCCCACATTTAAAAAGAGGAAGTTTGAGAATGGAAAATCGAGGAACTTAAGACAAAGACTAAGTGATCAGTAAGGATTATCAAATCGTTTGAGATTCTGTCGAAGCTAAGAGTGACTGGAGAGCTTAATCTTTTACACAGGCTTTTCTAAGGAGAAATATCAGATAGAAATCGAGGATTTATAGGGATGAAACCCTCTGTGAGTCGTCCTATTTTCTTACTCTCTTCGGATGTGGCTGGCTTTGCCATGGGAGTTTGTGTCCTCTGACTTAAGCAATATTGTCAGTACCTCCAACCACGCTTCCTGCGGTGGGTTGGCTCCGCGTAGGCTGTTTGAGCTAGGTTACCTGAGGCTTTTCACTCCTCCCCCGTGTCCGTGCAAGTGTAGTACTCCTTCATCAGGCAGCAACGACACCGACAGAGGATCAAGGGTCTGTACTAGAGAGGGAGCACCACCCCCAAGATCATCGCTGTTGAGTAGTTTCCCAACTCATGAGGAGAAACCATTGTGCTTGCTAACCTTCACCTTGCGGAGGAGTAGGGGGGAGACTGCCAGCACTTCCAGCAGATCCCGTTTTGAGAGGAGGTAGCCACTCACTCGTGAACCTCTCTCTGCGCAAGATTTCAGCCTAGTAAAACTTCACTCCTAGTAGCAGCACCAGAGCCACCTCTGTGGAGTAGAGATTCCGGGGGCACAGACCTGTTCACTGTTGTCTCTGAATTGATCCTTCCTTTCATTTCCTTTGGTCCTCTTTCCTCTTCTCTCTCCTCATGCAAAAACAACTGCCTGATGTTTCCAGGACAGCCACTCCGCAGCTCCCTGCTGGGCTTTGCCCGTCCCTAGCAAGAGCTGACTGGTTGCAGTGCTCCTCCAGCTGAGAAGGTGCTAGGTGCGTTGAAGCTTCAGTACTGCAGGAGAGGAAAACAAAGAGTGGATAAGTGGACCTGATGGTCGTCCTCTCCAAGGCCACCTGGACGTTTCCTTAGGAGTCTGGACTGTTTTTCATTCAGTGGGATGGGACTGGGAGTCACAGGCTGCGTAAGAACAGCGCTGTGCCCGCTGCTTCTCCAGGCAGCCAACAGCAGGCCAGCAAGACTCGAATAAGGAATCCATTTACAGCTCAGTCTCTGCTCTAGAGCTCTCGTTTGCTGTAGTGTTTAGCCCTGGGCTGGCGTTTGGAGATGCAGGATGTGTGCCGGATGCTCTCACAGTCCTAGATGCAGAAAGGTACCGCGCGGACTCCACACAAAAGGCATCGTGTGAAAAGCTGGAGTGGAAAAGGCCTTCTGCAGCTTCTTAGACCCCAGGTGTTTCAGGTTTTGTTCTTACTCACACTCCTCCAGCAGCTCGGCCCCCTACTTCATCTTGAAGCCCCCTGTTTGGGGCCAGTCTGCGTTCGTTTCCCCCCCAGTTTATCCAGCTGTTGCCCTGCAGCTGCAGTAGCATCTTCTCCTCTTCGAATCCACCGCTCTCTCTGCAGCCACACAGAGGGTCCCCGTGCGGTGAGACCTTCAGCCGTTCTCTTCCCCCACTCCAGCCTGAGTTCACCTAGGCTCTGCGTCCAAGCAAGACGAAGGCGCGGCCTGGCGTCGCTCTCCCTTCCCTAGCGCCTCGGCAGTAACTCCTGCTCGATCCCCGAAGCGCAGCTGCCCTGCACCGCATGACTGCATCACGCTGTCTGCTGCGGGTGCCCTGGGACTCGCCAGTACAACCGGCTCTTTGAGCTCCTCTGCCGCTGCCAGCCGGCGACAGCCCATCAGGCCTTCCTTTCCAGCACAGTCAGGGGGTTTTCTCTTGCAGATGAGGTTTGTTCGGCTGTCCCCATCCTGCTTCAGCTACTCCGCTGCCTTGGGATCCCCGCAGAATTCATGGATTGCTTACTTTACACAGGAGTTCGGGATGGGTTTGAGTGCTCCGCTCGGAGGGGGTGCCTTCCCTCTCTTCAGGGAGGTTCCCAAAGCACTGGCGTCTGTCCCTTCAGTGTCTTCTCCCACTGAAGTGCTCAGAGGCAGTGATTTAAGACACCAGTAGAGCAGACAGTTTACAACCATCCGAGAAGCGCTCTAACCTTGTGTCTCCAAGGAGCTGCCGTTACCAAAGGTCTCTGGCAGGCACCGTCCCACCCAAACATTCGGAGATGGGATTTATTGTTGTCTTTGTTCACCGCTGATAAAGTTTGCTGCTTGCTTGTGCCGATGTGACCTCTGAAGCCTGCGTCTCTCCTCCCCTCCCCGCTGCCTCTGGAAGTCAGTCTGAGGAGAGACTCGTTTAATCTTTGTCCCTAGGAGTAACTGAGAGTAAGGGCCGGTCGAGTGGGGTTGGGTTTCTTAGAGTAAGGGCCGGTCGAGGGGTGTTTGACTCCGTGCTCTCGTTGTGTTTCCATGCTGTTGATCTAACCCCAGCCTTTCCTCTTCTCCACAAAGACGCTGTGGTTGCGTGAGATTGAAGGCAGACGCTGCTTTTCCAGGCCATCTGTTCTGCACAGATCTCTCGCCCTTCTGTGCTGTCTCCTTGCAGAAATCTCCTGCCGTCAGAATTCTCTGTAGGTATCACTCATCTGCTAATCCTCCCCTGGGCTGTGCTGCCTCTAGACAAAGGAATGTGTTCTGTCAGGGTCTGCGAAGAAGGGTGTTTTCAGAGGCAGCTCGTGTTGCGCTCCGACCGCTCTCTCTTGTGCCCTGTGGTGGGTTTTATCTGCTTGCCCGCTTTTATCGCGAGCTCCTTGAGCAAGGACTACGTCCCTGGTTTTACAGGCTGTCCTAGACGTGAGGAGGAGGAGGAGAGCTGGATAGAGGGGGAGTCTTTGCAGCTTCTGATGATGAATAGGTTGTGTGGGTTTGAACCAGCCGTGTCGGCGCTCTGGAGTCCTCTCCCTGCCTCATCTCTCACCTGTCTCACCTGGTCGAGCACAGCAGCGTTGCGGCACGCGCCGTTTGGTGCCCGTGTTGCCCCAGTAGGGCCTGCCTTCAGCTGGCGACGCTTTTAGAAGCCAGCATCACGTTTATACTAAAGAAGAAAATCCATTCCTCGGGGGTTTGCTCTGTCGGGATCGCGTCAGCGTGACCCCGGTGATGGAGTAATCCCTGTACCTCTTGGAGCTGAGGATTTGTAGCCGGAGACCCAGACTTTCCCAGTAGGGTGAAGTTCTCTTGTTTGTTGGATGCAGTGTCATCCAGTCCCAGTATTCAGAGTGTTTTGATCTTGTAGGTCTCTTCCAACCTTAATGATTCCGTGATTTACAAGTTGAGAGGGCTGGACGTGACAGGGATCGGAGTTAGATTCACTGACCTGCACGCGTGTGGAACCATCGGGAAAGAAGTCAGTTCATGCAGGCTGTGGCAGTTCAGGGAGGGAGTAAAAGACTGTCTCATGCTGCCTGCTCCCCTGGGTTTGCTCTCTGCACAGTGTCTTTCCTTTCCAGTACTTCTCTTGCTCTTTCTGTCTTCCTCCAGCGCTCCTCTCTGTGTAAACCTCCACCTCACCACGGTGCCCTTTCTAGCACCCACCTTCACCTAATCCCCTGCTCCGCTGGGATCTTGAGGGAAGCCTCCCGTTCCCCCTCGCAGGCCGCCGCGGCTCCTATCGCAGCCTGTGCCACAGTCCTGTCTGCCGCAGGCCGCGGAGAAGAGCAGCACTACCTGTCTTCCAGCACGAACGATCGCAAGGCTGACTGCACACGCACTTCTTACTTCCCTGGTAATTTGTTTTCCTGAGACAGATCCCATTCCCTTCCTCCTGCGGGGCTGCAGCCCTCGAAACCTCGCGCTGGCTGGCACAGCAGCTGCCTCTGTCTCCTGCGCTCTCTGCTGCGGCAACCCTTGGGTTCTGCCTGGTCAGCCGTGTCTCTTCTTGTATCTACCTCTTCAGTCCCCTCCCCTTTACCTGCTGCAGTGCCGATCTTAGATCTCTTGGTGTGTGATGAACAGCTTTAGCCCTGCGAGTTGTTTTGGGCCACAGCTTGACCGGAAGGCTCCGTCCCAAGCAAAGCAGCGCCTGAAAAAGTCACCCAGGAGGATTCCGAGCGAGCGGCAGCGACGTTTGGGTTGCAGGTTGGGTTTCACCTGCAAAAGCAGAGTTAGAAAAGAGCCGGCAGCGGGATACAGACCCCGGGCTGCATCTCAATGCCTGGTTTCTAAGAGCGGGGTGACTGGAAAGCGCTTGGTTGAGACTCTCGCTCTTGTCTGCAAACTGAAAGCGTCTGGTTCAGCTGGAGTCTCTTCAACAGCTGCTCGGCCGCCCTTCGACTGGAGTTTGTGTGTGACAATACCGAATAAAGCTGTCATCTGAGCGATCTCTGCTGTCCTCCTTCACCTGTTTGAGGCTCTGAGATTTACCCCAGAGGTTTGCGTGGGGTGAGACGTGAGGACTGGGGTAAACAGGGACTACACCAGCTATGCAGACACAGAAGCACTGTGGTCACCAGACGTTGTGGTCACCAGCACCAGGTGCCTTGCAGCAGCACTCTGGCAGTGGTTTCACTCCGTGCAGCAGTGCCCTGGGGTGAAATTGCTGGATTTAAAATTCTCAACAGAGCTCAGGTAGGTCTCTTCTTCTCTCTGCCTAAGGTGCTGCCTCCTGAGGCCTCAGCAGTGAAGTTAAAGAGAGCTGGAGCGGCAGATGAACCAGCAGCTGAAGCTGGCACCTTGCACCAGCTGCAGCACCCCATCCGCCCATGCGTGAGGCCTCTGTTGATCAAGCTGATGGTTAGGGGGAGCAGCTGGGTGAGTGGGAGGTTGTGTTCTGTCAGTTGTTGTTTGTCAGCAAAACAGGAAGCTGCTGGAGAAGACCGTTTCCACCAAGTGAACCTACTCTTATTCTGCTCTCCCACGACCAGTTGTGCTGTCCCCAGGGGCTGCCTTCCCAGGAGCCCCCTTTCCTTTTCCTTCCTCTGCTCTGTGACTGCAGTTTTCCCCGCTAGCAGTTTCAGTACTGAAAGTCCTGGTTCGGAATCATAGAGTGGGTTGGCTTGGAAGGGAACCTTTGAGACCATCCAGTTCCAACCCCCTGCCATCAGCAGGGACACCCCCCACTAGACCAGGGTGCTCAAGGCCCCAGCTAATCCATCCTTCAACACTGCCAGGGAGCTGGGGGGCAGCCACAATGTGTTCCCCACATTCCTCCCTCACGGACAAGTTCCAGCCCCCCAGCCAAGCCACAGCACAATCTCTCAGCTCTTCCAGCCCACAGGAAAACAGGGGTGGGAGAACTCAGCATAAAATCCTTCTTCAAATACTATTTGATGAGTTGGGAGCTGCTTCTCCAGTTTCTCCCAAGTGTTTCAGAGTTGCCCAGAGAAGGGCAACGAGGCTTCTCTTCTTGATGTGGAACCTCCTCTGATGCTCAGTGCCCCCTTGTCCTGGCATTGGGTGCCCCTGAGCAGAGCCTGGCTCCTTCCTCCTGACCCCCACCCTTTCCATCTTGATCAACAGCCATGGGGTCCCCCCTCAGGCTCCTTTGTTCCCAGCTCCCTCAGCTGGGAGATGCTCCCCTCCCTTCATCACCTTTGTGGCTCTGTGCTGGACTCTCTCTCAAGCCCTCTGGAACAGAGGGGCCTAGGTTCTATCTAGAAGATACCTACACACATTGTTCTGAGCTTCCTCTTTCCTGCCAGGGCTGCTGGAATAAATCCAACCTTCTAGCACCAAAACACAAACAACCAGGAGCAGAATCACACAGTGAAACCCCAATTCATAGATTTTTTTAATCAACCTGTAATTAAAAAACCACATCCAGTCTGTTTTGCTCCTAACCTTTCTGCTTCCACTCTGCACACGGTCTTCAGCTGCCTCCTTCTTCCGTAGTCTGCAAATTTTCTAGGTACTCGGTGACAGCCTCTATCTCTGCAAACTCCAACAGCCTGTTGATTAGTTTATCCAGTGCTTCTTTCCCACTTAGAACGTCCTGTGAATGAAGTAAAACCAGACAACAGCGTTACTGTCTGCACGGATCTCAACGCACAGAGCTCCTGCAGCCTTCTCCTGGTCCCTCCCGCTTGCAGAGACTTTGCAGCTCCCCCAGGCCAAAGCAACGCGGTGAGCTGCACCTCTTCTGGCAGCAACAGAGGGAGCTGCTGGTGCCTTCCTGCCTCTTTTCATGCAACCCACATGTTCACGTGAAAACCCCCCCAGTGAGAAGGCTCAAGGATGGAAGAGCCTGCTTCAGACGCTGCTGGTAACACCAAGAGGCCCTCTGCTTCACAAGCGGTGCTCAAACACCTTGGGTCAGGTAGTTCCAGTCCCAGTCAAGGGAAGTAACAGGTTCCCAGGTAACTGCAGAGCTCTGCTGACAGAAGCCACTTCAATGCAATCAGGGAACTCCTTCCCATTCTCCTCCACCACAGGGTTTGGGTGCCTATTCCCTGCTCCGCTGAACGCAGTCCACATTCAGTGCGTTGCTCTCGATACAACTGCACTGTCAACAGGAGGCCTCGGCTAAAACACTGAAGTCTCACCCCACACTTAGAACTCAAAGTGTTCTCCTAAATTGAATGCACACAGCTCTTGCTGGGGGATCTGTTTCACTGCTGAAAGACATCAACTCAAGCAGGACGCCGAGATCCACTCGGACCTCGGGTCATCTTCACCACTTGATTTTGGCCGTTCGCTGTGGCCCAAGAGGCAAACGTAGAGGAAAAGGTTGTCTCTGCTCACTGTGCTGGTAGGAGAGGGCAAGAGGGACTTCATGAACAACAGGAGCGAGGGCCTTCCTGTCAGGCTCTGCTTTTGGAGATGCTAAGCGTCTACAGTCCCGACCGTGACTAGCCCGGTTTGGCCAAGGGATGTGCAGAGCTCACTGAGGACTGGGGGAGGAGAGGCTGGAGAGCAGCCTGGCAGAGAGAGACCTGGCAGCACTGGGTGACAGCCAGCTGAACAGGAGCCAGCAGGGTGCCCAGGTGGCACCAAGGGGCAAGGGCATCCTGGCTGGGATCAGCACTAGGGTGGCAAGCAGAACTAGGGATAACATTGCCCCCTGCACTGGGGAGGCTTCTCCTTGAGTACTAGGGGGAGTGCTGGGCCCCTCACTGCAAGAAAGAGATGGAGGGGTTGGAGTGGGTGCAGAGGAGCAATGAGGCTGGGGAAGGGACTGGAGGGAAAGGCTGAGGAGAGGCTGAGGGAGCTGGGGGTGTTCAGCTTGGAGAACAGGAGACTCAGGGGGGACCTTCTGTAACTCCCTGAAGGGAAGCTGTACACAGGTGGGGGTCAGGCTCTTCTCCCAGGCACCCAGTGCCAGGTTGAGAGGGCAGGGCCTGCAGCTGCCAGGGGAGGGTTAGGTTGGCTGTCAGGAAGCCCTTCCTCAGGGAAAGGGTGCTCAGAGCCTGGACTGGACTGCCCAGGGAGGTGGTGGAGTCCCCGTCCCTGGAGGTGTTGAAGGACAGCCTGGCTGTGGCCCTGAGTGCCCTGCTCTGGCTGCTGTGGTGCTGTCAGGTGCTGGGCTGGGCTGGCTGAGCTCAGAGGGCTTTGCCAGCCTCAGTGATGCTGTGATTATGTGCTTGGCCGCTTTTTACTCCTGTAGTAGGAGAAAATACCCAGAGAGGCAGGCTTGCCAGTTACACTCTGTGCCATCGCCTTTACCACTCCTCCCAAACAAGGAAAGCGAGGTCCAGGCTTCCCAAACCTACAGCTAGCTACCTCAGCTCCTCATCTACGTTCAGTCGCTTTCCCCAAGCAAGTTGTTTCTCCACACCAAGGACTAAGTCGAGGTTCTCCCAAAGCAACCATTACCTTGATATTGCGCGCGTCATAGGAGATCCTGTGGTCAGTGACTCTGTCCTGGGTGAAGTTGTACGTACGAATTCTCTCGGCCTGGGCTCTTGTTCCCAGCTGTAGCAAAGCAGCAAAAAGAACCCCATGTTCTCTCACATTGTAGTTTTAGAGCAACACATCCTACTCTACAGCAGCTTTAAGCTGTTCCAGCTACAAACCCAGGGACTCAGCAGGCGGGGAAGGGCATCACTCACAAGCATTCGAGGCAGGGGATAGGGTTATGGGTGCTCAGTTCATTTCTGGTGGGTTGCAGCACCCCCATGAATCATGAAAGCAGGCACCATTACGTTAGTAATGTAGTAGCATGTGGCCAAGCAGCTCTGCTACCCTCTGTTTGAAATTGGCACTGAGGGGAGGGTTAGCACGGCCCACTTTACTCCTCTAGTGGTAACGTGCAGGTACACCAGCAACTCTGTGAGTTTTAAGACACAAACGCCACTGGATATCGCTGTGGGGTCAAATGCTTCACTAAAAATCATTCAATCCTCACGGCTGGAAAGGACCTCCAGGGTCACCAAGCCCAGCCCTCAGCCCAACAGCTCCCCAACCCCCAGACCATGGCCTCAAGGGCTCTAGCTGCTCGCCTTTTAAACCCCTCCAGGGATGGGGACTCCACCACCTCCCTGGGCAGCCTGGTCCAGGGCCCAACCACTCTCTCAGGAAACAAGTTCAGGGAATTAAATGCTAAGAACTGCTCAGAGGAAGGAGTGTCTGCATCAATGGGCTCTAAGAACTTTCACCTCACCCAACAGGTATTTTTTCAGATCCAGGAATTAGCTGAATAAATTCTGAAACATTAGGAAATAGCATATACTCCAGATTAACTTGTCAGGAGCTGGCTGTACTGGGTGACAATCGGCTGAACAGGGGCATCCTGGCTTGGATCAGCACTAGTGTGGCCAGCAGGACTAGGGACATCATTCTCCCCCTGGAA
>VZRI01009516.1:251351-369486 GCA_013397515.1 Upupa epops | reverse complement strand
GTCTCCTGTCGTGTGGCACTTTGCATGATAGTCCTTTTCATTTCAACATTTGTCTTCTCCAGAGCATATGTACTATGTTTGATGTGAGGGCAAGCTGCCCCTTCCCCGTACTGGGTTCCTCGTGTTAAGAAACAGAGGAAACCCAGAGGAAGATGAAGGCAGAAACTCCAAATCCTTGAAAAATTACTGAAATCCTTGAAATGAGCCGGACTGATGATGTATTTTAAAGCAGGATGTACTAATGACCTTAGCAGGTTTCATCTCCAAGCCAGTTTTCCAGGCAATCTTTTCTGAGTTGTTTCAGCAGGACCTGCTATCCAAGCAAACATCTGCAGTATAGATATGCGATGCGCTAGGTAAACTGAATTTGTTTTCTGAAGTCTAGTTTCAACCATCTGTAACCATTTATCTTGGTTCCATGACTTTGCATGCAAAACATTGTAAAAATGCATAAACCTACAATTGGCACAATGTTATATTTTGCTGCCAGTTCACCCCCAGAATGTGGACTTAATGCCTTGTGTTTGGTTTTTTTCTTCCCATGGGAGACTTTTTTCCATAGCAATGAAAACAATTGGATCCTAGACAGCATCCTAAATATTAAAAGGCTCTAGCTTGTTTGCTACTAATGGAATCCCTGACTCCTAGACTACTTGTTAAACCCCTTAAGCTAATAAGACACTCATCCAAACTCTGACCTCGGGATGACAAATGCAAACAAACAATCCAAATCCGATCAGGCTCAGTTTAAAAATGGAATTTTCGAACAATTAATAAGATAAACAAATAGCTGAAGCTTGAAAATAAAAACATAGCCTAAGGTAATGTTCCCTCTCTAAAACTGATTTTAAACCCTCCAAGTTTTCATGGCAAATACCGTTTTTAGCTTTAATGCTAGCACTGGAAGTTAGTCTCACTGTTACTTGGCTGAGTAAGACTTGAATTTCTTGAACAATTTTAAGAAACAACTCTGGGGATTCAGAAAGGGAGGTCACTGTAAACCAGCCATTCAGACTCTTTTCTCTGCTTTTGAACCTTCATTGGGAGTGTGAAATGTTATCACCATTTTCAGATTTACAGACAAAACATGAACAAACAATGACCAAACACGATTCCTGCAGTTCTGATCAGGCACGTACCACTGGCTCTTTCTGACTCTTTTCTCTGTACTGACTTTTTATTTCCAGCCTCAGTTGTGTTTGGGAACAATCCCCAATTGGTGATTTAGGCTGTGAGCTGTAAGCCACCTAATTGTGACTCTTTTTCTAGATGCTTTTCGGTGCTAACAGGTTAATACTTGCTTGAGTTATAGGTGCCACTGATAACCCCTTTTCCACTTCACTGGGCAGGCAGATGTTTCAGTTTCTTCAAACATTCTTCAGTTTCAGCTTAAGAGTGCAAAATGCACGAGCTGTCTTATTTGTTCTAAATTTTACAAACATTGTGCTAAAATGATTGCCTGTCATTAGAAGCTGACTGTGGTGGAAGTCCTCAAAACACTGTACTCAACCATTCTTTTCGGTCAGCATCTGCTTCTCCAGAGCCACCACTCTCAGTGATCCCACCACACTAACTGCAAGTTGCTTGGCTGTTACCTCCGTGTTGGCCTTTATCTTTTGAAGTGCCCTAACCTTCCATCATAGCCTTGTACTCCCACTGCATCACTTCACTGACTTGCCCAGCAATCCTTGCTGGGACATCTCTACCATATATTAATTTTTGATCCAAAATGCCTGGGAGAGATCACACTGTTCCATGACCACACTGGAGCAAACCCATGTCTGTAGAACTAATAACAGTAATAAAGTCATGTGTACTCTGCACAGGCTTTGCCAGATGTAATGTTGCAACTGGCTATTAATCAGAGACAGAAACTATTTATTTGTGATGTTATCCACACCATATTTTATTTTTCTCAGAGAAATGACACTTCTATCAAAGCTTTCTTTTATTAAAACCCAAATCTCCACAGAGCTCTTCCACTTCCAGACAATATGGCAAATTTTTGACGGGTCTTGCTTTTCCTTTATCAGTTTCTGTAGATGTTATTTACCTGCTACTATTTATTGCTACGTGTGACATTTTAGTCCTACCTAGTTCAAATTGTAATTAAGGCACTTGGCAGACTTGGATTCAGCTCTTACCTTTGCCAGAAATTTTGAGTGCTCTCAGTTCCTGACCTTGAAACCTTTTCTGTGAAATCTTGTGAGATCAGAGCATTGTTTCTAAAGGCTTTATAACTCCCATAACTTATTACATGTGTGTGGCTGCCAAATTTAACAGGATCTCTCTTGTTGGTACTTCTGTGCTTTTGTAAGCTGAGCAACACTTAAATAAGGTAGGACACGGTGTGCCTTCAGTACAAGATCAAAGTGAAGATGGTTCTTGCCTTTCCTTGAGACCGATTCCACTGATTCATGTTAAGCTTTTCACTGGAATCTTGCAATCTTCTTTGCAATCTTCTTGCCTACAGAAGAGGGCAAGACACTGCACAGCCCCCTGGCAGGAGGCTGGCAAGAGGTGGGGCATCCTAGTTTAGTTTGCACTGTTTATTTCACTGCAAAGTAGTATCATGGCAAGTAGTTTCTTACTGTCAAAGGCACTTTCCATTCACTTCATAAATTATGATGAGCTTTGACAAGTCCTTCAGATTTGGTTTCCCCTTTCCTCACCCCAATGTGTTACAAAAATGGCTTGATGGATATTTTGGAAGTTGACAGGCCAGTAGATCTTTCTGAACAAAAGTACATACTACCTTTAGTGGCACCACAGAGGCAAAAAGAGAGAAAAGGGAGTAGTAAGAAACTGTATATTTTTTACAGCAACAAACTGTGAGCCTTTGCATATTATCTTTGAAGAGAGGTGAAATCTGGGTTTGAAAGCACGGTTCTGGTAACGTCAGTGAAGCTCGGTTGAAAAATAAACTTTGTTCCGGCCTTTTTTGTATATTTTTGTTTTATGATGCTGTATCATTTTGCATGTCTTGTGTATATAAAGCAGAGACATTCCTTGTTTTCAAGCTGTTATTTTCCTGTTGCCTTGGAATGTTTTCCAGTGGTGTGTGCTCGCTAACCTTGACTCTTCAGAAATAGATTTGACTGTGTTTTTAATTTTCTAATCCCTTTCCTCCTTTTTGTTGGTTTCTTTTTGGTTCTCTTCTTCAAATGTATTATTTAGTTAGTTCATTGTTGAACATCAGGAAGATGCCTGAGCTCTTTTCTTCCCTTTTTTTCATGAGACCAGAGCACATGATCTTCTCACGAATCTGTGCTTTGATGTCATTAAAATTGCATTTTCCCCTTAGAAAAAGATTTTCTTAAGCTACCGTTTATGTTCGACATGAATTTAATACACGAGACACCACTTTTATTAATGTAGCAGGATGCAAGGTATAATAAAATGCAGTGAGGTCAACGCCCAGCAAAACATTTCATTAGAGAGAGCATTTGAAATGTGATTTTTAAAAGTATATGTTTATTTCTTTATCAGTATTTCTAGCAAGAGTTTGGCCCAACTGACAAGCTTGAGTGGGCTCCAGTTTACAATTCAGTCCTAATATATATCGGGGTCTTTCACCTTCTGTTACTGTCCTTCTGAAGGTAGTGCCTGAACATTCTCTGATAGCAATAACCTCCACGAATGGGACTTTCAGTAAGATAATGAATCAGGTAAAGGGCAAAGGGAAATCCTCCATATTTCCTAGGCATTTCACATGAATAGAATCAGAGTAGGAACATCAGGATGTACCCCACAACCCAAATTAATAATACTAAGAATGCTTTGGAAGAAACCAGCCATCTTTTTAAACACTATTCAATCTAGGACATAAAGCCGTTCTCTTTTGGGTGTGGAATATTGTCTGGGACACCAGTGCTGTCCCCCCATGGGCTTTATGAAGAGTGTCATGCAGTCTTTAGTATCCATCTGGGTGACCAGGAGAAGAAACAGATTGGACTCGTGTCTAGCTTCTTACGTAGAGGGTGTCACTGCCGGTACCAGCCTCACTTATCGTAACACTGCACCAGATACTGATACCCACGTACATCTTACTCTGAGGTGACACATACATCATTTTCTTGACCCACAGACAAGACATTAAATAGAAGCAATGTAAGCAATTATCTTTACTGTAATTTTTATTCCTACTCATACAGTCTCCTGGAGCTCAGTTTAAAGGGAGTAAGGAGTTACCACTCAGCAATGGCAAGGGTTTGTTTCCAGATTTTGTTTCTTAGGCACGTAAAAAACAAAAGCTAATGTGTGGAGATGTGAATGTGGAACATTGCTTAGGTAAAAGGGGAAACTTTTCCTTAAATCAGTGTGCTAGAGTATCAGCAGATTGAGACCAGAACCCAAGTCACTGATATTTGCCTGCTGAGAATCCAACCCCTTTTGTCCTTTGCTACTCTTTTGCTCTATAAATCTCAATCAAGGCTTTTCTTGTTTTTTTTTTATTCTTGATTTCATTTGTTACCTTGGCACTGCAGGTTATGTGATTGTATGTCTTTCATAAAGCACCTTGAGATGTCTGAGCTTGATAAGGTGCTAATTAAATGCAAGTTGTTGTCAAAGTGGGAGAGGGAGTAAGAGTTCAGGGCTACCTAGTTCATACGCTAGTTTTGTTGATTACTTTGGTGAAACTATAAACAGGAAGGTTTCAGACACTTAAGAAATCACAAAACATCTTCTAACTTATTGGGTAACTCAAAACTTTATTGATTCAATTTGGATGCATACTGAAATGCCAGGGATGGACCTTAGGTAAGATTTCTTGTATCTCTGAGTACATCAAAAAATAGCAGTGCCAAGGTCTTGGGGGGATACAGCTGGTTCTTCCTGCCTTCTGCACAGTGACAAACCTCACCAAAACTGTCCTCATCCTTTTGTAGCTGCATTGCTTGTCTTATACTGCTCTTAGGACTCCTCACAATGAAAAGGATTTTGTTATTGGCTTTTATTGAGATCCAGCTGAAATTCTAAGGTCCAAGGAAGGTATTCTTGCAGCACATTTCTTTATTCATACCTCTGATCTCTAACAGTTCCTGGAATCATAAATCATATTTGGCCGGAACATTTTACTTTACATAACACTTTAAGGTTACTCAGAATGCATCACTAAATGTCAAGCTTTTTCAGATTGTAATTGCCATCAAAAAAGTGTTATTTGTTCTGGAAGCTGTAAGGAGGAGACAGCCACTTGTATTTACTGGTGCTTTGTGAACAAAGCTTTACCCTTGGGATAGTCAACATGATGTCTTTAGATCAAGAAGATCACAACTTGCCAGGCTGTAAGAGGATCAGGTAAACACCCTGAACTCTGAAGGCTTTGTGTAAAGGTCTTTTGTGATTACTGTGTTTTCAAAGGAGTGGGTTTGGTAAAGTTGGGTGTATTGCTAAATGCAAAAGCAGGTGGAGTAAGGACACTAACTTTGTAAATTGCTTGAGGGACATGAATTTATCTTTCACTGAGGTGAAAATAAGAAAGAAAATGCTAAACAAATGACTTCAGATCATTGTTTTGAATTTGCTTTGAACTCTGGATGGATTTTGTCAGTTACTGAAGTGAAATTTGACTGTTACGTATTAAAAAATTCCAACTATTTAATATCTGGGTCTACATCTTAGTCGGGTTTGGTGCACTGGTTCTGTAACAACCCCAAATGTGGCTAAACTATGCTACATAAAGAAGCACAGAATCATTCAAGTTGGAAAAGACCCTTTGGACCATCAAGTCCGATGTTAGCCATACTCTACAAGTTCATCCCTAAACTATATCCCCTAACACCACATCTAAGTGACTCTTGAACAAATCCAGGAATGGTTACTCAGCCACCTCCCTGGGCAGACTATTCCAGAGTTTGTTCACTTGCTGTGAGGAACTTCTTTCTGATGTCTAGTCTGAACCTACCCTGTTGCAGCTTGAAGCAGTTCCCTCTGGTTCTGTCGCTAATTACATGTGTGAAGAGACCAGCACCAATCTCTCTGCAATGACCTTTCAGGTAGTTGTAGAGAGTGATGAGATCTCCCCTTAGCCTCCGCTTCCTCAATCTAAAATTAAGAAGTCCCAGCTCCTTCAGTTGCTCCTAGTAAGATCTGTTCTCCAGACCCTTCACCAGCTTCATTGCCCTTCTCTGCACTCACTCCAGCATCTCAATGTCTCTCTTAAAGAAAACTAGAAAAGGTGAGGTCACCCATATCTGTGTTTAGGTCTGAATCTGGAACTAGGAGACATAAATAGAGTCGCAAGTCAGAGACACAAATCAGAACAGAAATGAAGGGTCAGGACAGGGGCCTGAACAATCACAAATCTGTCTCTCCTAGCATGAAAGATGTTCCAGAAAGATAGCTTTCTCCAGTCTGTCTTGCTTCTCTCCCTTTGTTATGCATCACAAAGGTGAAGGTAGCTGTAGCCTCAGTGGCTGGACAACAGCAACTTCACTTTAAGTGGCTTCTTAGCTGGAGAGGTAGGTTTGACCAGTTATAAATGCATCTTCAGTGGTATTCGCCAAGAAGAGGTGCTTGGCTTTTTATGCATCACCTAAGAATGAGGGAGTTTTATTCTGGCATGTTAGAAAGATCGATGCAAGCGATAGGTTGAAATGTCACAGCCACAGCATGTCATGTCAGAATCCAAGAACAAAAACGGAATGGAAATTTGGGAGTTGACTTTGAATTTGCCACAGTCATCAGGGTTCGGGTCTTTTCCCTGCTCCCTGCAGGACCTGCACCTTTCCATCATCTTGTCTTCTTAGTGATGGATATTGTGTTTGCAAAAATTAAAAAACCCCTCACATTATAGTGAGAGGAGGCTCAATACGGGTTTTTTTCAGCACTGTTTTCAGGACCTGAAATCGCGTAGATACAGGGGGGCCAGAGCTGTTACATGAGGACAGGATCGATTCAGTCAATCAGAGGGAAAACCTACTGTCAGACTCTCAGACCTTTAACCTGCTCTTCAGAATTATTAGAACTCCCAAATCTCTTTGCAGGCCTTTTCTATTAGACAGATATTCCCATGTTTTGATTTTTTTGCTCCAGAAGTAATTTTTTTTATAATTACCTTCATTGAACTGCACTTACCATCTGTGAAGTGAGAGGCACTTAAATGATTTATTAGCCTGAGTCCCTAAAATGTGCTGAACAGCATGGGATTGATCTGGCTAGTGACAAATACAGGATACATGACAATGGATAGGTGGCCAGTGTTTGATGGAGCATCGTGCTGCTCTGGGGGAGCACGCTGTCTCTCTTCCAGTTGCACAGCAGATCAATAAGAGGCAGGTGTGCCTTGGCTCACAAATACAATGAAATATCTTGACGCACAGATCCCCTCTAAAAATCACGGGGCACTGGACCTCGTGTTTCTGAAATAACTCCCTGTAAAAGTCTTTTTGGCAGCAAAGAAAACCTTTCTAGAGACCAAAGCTGATTTTGGATTCTTTTCTTCTCTGTGCACTGTTTGAAATCCTGAAGGCTGATTTTGGTCCCTGCTTTGTTTCTAGCCTGTGATACACCAGGTGCTTTCCCCAGTCTTACCTCAGCCCTGTACAACGTGGTTAATGTTCAGTGGGGTTCAGCAGAGGCCGCAGGGGTTCAGCAGTGTGGAGCAGACAGCTGAGGTGTGTGGATCTAGTGATGAATGTAATTAGAAGGCAGTGAAAGGCTGCAGGTATAAGCACTACTAAAGAGAGAAATACGATTCCTAGCTAACAGGAGATGGGAAAGAGGAGTATCTGCCTTTTTACAGAAGCAAAACCCTGGTAATCGGGAGGAGCTTCCAATTTACACCTCCAGCTGCATTCACATCTGAACAGAAGCTGAGACCCTGCTACTCCCAGAGCAGTGTTTTGTTTCCCCCTGTAGCAGACACTCATGCCTTCTGCTGACCTCAGAACTCGGCAGGAGCTGAGATGAAGCAGCTCCAGCCCTTCACAATGATGAGATGCCACCAAGCAGCTGATCTCGCAGATGCAAGTGACGGCAGGTGAGCGAGAGCCAGTTCCATGCAGATTGCCTGGAGGATCTTCACAGGAACATTGGCAAGGATGAGGAGGTTGCAGAGCTAACTTCAGTGGTGTGTTCCTGCTGGGGGTTAAGCATCTGCCTTCCCCCTTCTCTCAGCACAAACCTAGAGAGTAAAAAACTCCAGTACAGACACAGTGTTAATCTTTCTCTTCACCCCTCAGCTTAATATATGCAGAGATAGGGAGGACTGGGCTTCGAAAGAATAATGAAAGAGCTGTGCATGTGTTGTTTTAGTCCAAGCCATGGAATAGCTTGGGCCAGCGCTGTGAAATAACAAACTGGGTTCCAGTTCTGGCGGTACATTGCACTAGTAAATAGAAACTGCTGTGGCTGGAAAGGAAGATGACGCATGGGGCTCTCTGAGGACAGTTTGCAGTGGCAGATAACTTGGTGGCTGAAACGATGCAAGTTGACAGGGATCAGCTACAAACCAACCCCATGGCTTCTCTGTGTCCCCAGCACTCCTGTGCAGCCTCAGGACCAGATATGTGGTGTCCTGCCTGCCAGGGCTTAGGGTAGGCACAGAGCAGAATCAGGCTGCAAATGAAACAAGCAGGAACCGAGAGGGAAAGGAGTTGTGAGGGATGTCCGATGGCTCCATGGAGGGGGTGGGCAGGGAGTTCTTAAATATCTATTGCTTGTTTTACATTCACATGGTTAATGGCCTGGAGGCGAGTAGTAGAAAAGTCCTGTCACTGAGAAGTGATGCTGTGTGTAGGGTCTGATTTGAGCTCCTGCAGTCTTTGGGATTCAGCTGTCATTCCAAGCTGCACAAACTAGCACAGCTGATCCTGTGTTTGTACTCTGTACTTAGATGACCTTGAGATTCCCACATTTTGGAATCTGAACTTTCATGCCTGCCTAGGGTGTTCCTCTGGTGTGATTGTTCTTAGCAGCCCAGTTGCACCACTTCTGCTTGAATGAATATCCACTTCACCTGCCAGACCACAGATGCTGATGATTTTTTTCTCCTACTTTTCTTTCCTAATATATAGGTTGTTTTGTCTTGCACTACCTGCACTGTAGTATTTCTTCTCTCTTTAATTTCCATCCCATGCCCAGTTTTCAAGGCACCCAAGGCACAATGAGGCATCAATGAAGTAAAATCAGACCTACAATCTGAACCACCCTGAACTGGGAGTTAGTTCAAACTTAGTGCCACATTTATGAGGGACAGGGCTGGTCAGACTTGGTAACCTTTAAGAAGCATAAACAGAGTACTAGGAACAGAAAACCGCAGGTAATGTTCCTCTTTACTGACTGATGCATCCATATGCCCTAAGGAGCAGCATGTGGCCAGTAGAGTTGATGAGAAGCAGAGACAGATGGCAACATGTGATCTGGAAAGAACACAGGGTTTTACAACCAGCCAGAGATGTAAAACTAGAGCCCTGAATGTTCACAATTCTTTTGGTGCAATTGACATTGATTTATTATCCAGATACCAAGATTTAGATTGAGCTCAACTCCAAGGATTAATTTTGATTGTGTATTTATGTTAAATCAGGCCTTCTTCCCTGAAATGCTGTTCCTCTAGTATTCCTTCCTCCAGATGAGTGAGCAGGTCCATTCATGGTGGACAAACAGCCCAGAGGAGCCAAGTGGTAAAGAAGACAGGTCTTGGCAGGTGGCATCCCAGGGCACAGGACAGCAGTGTTATGGTGCATTGAAAACTTCAGAGTCTTTCGGCCTAAACTCAGATCTTGTCCCTTTCTTTCACGGGTCTTTCCCTGGGCTTATAGCCTGGACCACAGGAGACAACATACCAGCGTAGCTGTGTTTGCTGGACAAATTGTTCTTGAGCAACTGGTTCCCTGAAAGACACAATACATCGCTATTCCTGGAAGGGCTGCACACTCCTGCAGCCTGACCCTTCCTTTCATGGAGCTGTGACAGCATCAGGTGAGAAGTGCAGGAGGCTAAACATCTCTGTCTTCTATGAGCATCTGAACTGCACTAGGATGACCTGGCAGGCTGGAGCCAAGGCTTCATGCTGGTGGAAGATGAACAGTGAGGCAGGACAGCTGCCAGCTTTGTTCAGAGCTCTCTCATGGTTCTTGCTGTCTTCAGATTCAGTGAGTGGCAGTTCAAAGCAGTGAGAAAGGGCTAGTGAAAGTAAAATATTTGTAAAGCTCTGCAACCTTGAGATATGTGCGATGAGTCTACAAAGCACAATTCAGTTTAAGCTGGCTCTGGGAAACTGAGGATAGCTCACTTATGCTTAATAATTAAAGGAATGGTAGACTTTCCTACTCACTACACTAAAGATGAGCGAGGTTTCAGTCCGTGCTAACAATGCCAGTGACATGTTCATAATGCTGTAACACATTTCTCTGCACACACAGCAGAGGAGAGGGCTTATGGCAGTGGGCCAGAACCACTTAGATCATTTTACCAGGGGCACACCAGACACCAGGGGACCCCATCAAGGAGCTGCTTTTTCCAGGCTGTAGCACCCCATGTTGTGACATTCCTCTCACTGTTGTCCCCCTGCGTTACTTCTGGCGACATAAAAAAATGCTTCTTGTCTTTAGCTATAAAAATCAGTTTATCTCAAGCCAGGGTCAAACTGCTGTCGGTGTATTCAGATGTATCTTTCAACTTAGTTTTGTCACCCTGTGAGTTGGAAAATTGCAGCTCTGGGTGAGGTGAAATCAGGGTTATAAACTTTCTTCGTGAGCCACTGGGTATGAAACCAAGTCTGATTTGCTGATACAGGTAATGTTGGGTTGTTTTTTTCTCCTCTTTAAAGTTCAATCCTGCTTCTCCATGTTTGTTTTAAATAATTCAGTTTTGTGAAGCAGGAAGGCTTGAGAAGTTTCAGAAATAATGCATGCAAAGGCTGCCTTTGATACTCCTGATGTCTGTGGGATTCTGCAGCATCCTGGCGTGATGTGGAGGGGTGTACATGTGCTTTTCTGTACTCACGTGCTCACACACCCACTCCTCTGTATGAATCGATTCTGTTACCCAAATACCTCCTAGGGATCTCTTCCTCTTCTGTGGCTCTGTTACAGTTTGTTCTTGAAATTACTCTAGGAATTGTACAACCCTGTATTAAATACCCCCCTCACCGAAACAGACACAGACTGAGAGCTGATGAGCATGAAAATGAAGAGGTACTTAAATCATTGCTTTTCTGCTCTCAGAATATTTTTCTCCTGATAATTAATTTCTCAGGAATGATATAGATCCTGTCTTGGGCCAGGAGGAAGAACTAGATGACCCCACATGTAACCCCCTGAAGGCTGTGAATCTGTAATTGTAAACACACAGAACCAGAGGTATCCCAGTAGAGGCCAGGTTATCACTCCTCAGTTCCACACCTCAGAGGCAGTGCCCAGTCTCAGCTCACAGTGCAGGTGCCATGGCTGGTTATCACAGCAGTTAACACAGACTTTGCAAAGAGGAACCAAACAAGGACAGCATGGCCCCACATGATGGGACTGCTGGACAGAGAGCATGCAGAAACGAAGGGATCAAAATGAAGAAGCTCCTCCACAGCTAACAGTTGTTTTTGTCAGCATGAGAATTACTGTAGGACAAGCCTGTCTAGAGGTGTGAACCTGTAGGCTCTCAGTTTCTTACGTCAGTTAAGAAGTCAAGTATGACTTCCTCATCTCCTCTGGCAGGACACCTCCTGATTGAACCCCACAATGTATTGCCCACCCTGCTATGTTAACTGTTTACCTAGTGGATAATTTCTGTTGTTTGGACTATCAGAGTCTCTTCTCCAGCTCAAAAAACTATTGCATTTAGCTTTCAATCTCCTGGTAGTATAGCAAGCGTGTTGTATTCAGTGGTGATAAACTGCAAGCTGAACATGACCCAAATGGTAGTTAAAGGTGGCAGCACCTCCCAAGGAAGATACTGATTCCACCCAGACACAAACTCTGTTTCTGTGGCTCAACACTGCAGCCAGAGCTGCTGCTGAAATAATCTGCCACTGGGCATTTCTCCCAGGATGTCTTCTCTTGTGCATAGTGGAAATCACCCCATATTATCTGATTTGTGCACAAGTGGAATGTGGAGAGAATCTCACAGGTTGCTCTCTATCCTCCAAGATTCAGGAATACATATTTAGTCGATGTCCTCACCTAATGAAGACATTCCAGTTTTATTTACTCTGTTTTCTGTCCTTCTGCCTGACTTGTTCTATGTGTGTCCTCTATGTCAGTGTGCAGTTGCAGATGTTTACATTTTTTCTTCATTATTTAACTGCATTCTGCATCCTTCTTCCGAGAGCAGACTATGTACAAATACCTAGTGCACTCCTACCAGCTACAAAGACTCATTTGAATTCAGCACACCCCATTGTCCTGCTGAGTGTTCTATCAATGTGCCAACTTCGCTGTATTAACCCAGGAGCAAGGGAAACTGCAAGTCAGTCAATCCTTGGGCTACAACAGGTTTGTTTTATTTAATGAAGTTTGAGTCATTTTATGGCAGAACTGGGCTGCAATTCCAGCTGAGCCCTTTTGAGCCTGCACATTCCTCTCCGCCACACACCTCTGGGGTGTGCAGCCGAAAGTATAAATTAATGAAGACAAAGAGGAGAGCTGTTTCTGACGTGGTTATTATTCTGTCTTGTTAGAGCGCTGTTGTTCAAAGAATCTTGGAAGAAGCTGCAATATTACCCTCTCATATATACCCACCACAATGTTATCACTTCATTCCTCACAGTGGTAGCCTTTTCCTTGGGGAGATCTGTGGCCACCTTAACATTTGCTGGAATTTCTGTCTCTCAGCAGGACTTGGCTGGGCAATATTGTCAATTATCTAATGAGATTATAATTTTTAATAGACATACCTAAACCAGATAGATTTTTCTGGAAATCTAAGTCAAAAAACAGTGGATCAAAACTGAAGAGTGCACAACTGGCTTATGACTGTGCTGACTTGTGGCCTGAGCACATTTCTTTCTTAACTTTGCCATCCTTCCCTGTCTGGTGTAATCATAAATAAGTGAAGTGCTTTGCAATCTGTGGAATGTGTTTTTTCACATGACCACCATCTGGGCTGCTATTTCTCTGGCCTTTTGTACCTCTCTTTGTTGTTTGGGTTACTGATAGTTGTCTGTCTGGTGGTGTTTGAGTTCTAGCTTTTTCCCTTGATTCCTCAACCAGTTACACACAGAAACCTTCCCTAATTTTATCTCCAAGGTTTACACTTCTCTTAGCCCTAACAGGCGTGTCTGAATTCTGCAGTTTATTCCTGTCAATACACTGAGTTTCACATTTAACAAGTGAGTGTTTGTCTACAGGAGGAGATACCAGTCAGGGATAACTGCATTATCACTCCATGGAAGCTCACATTTAGGGCCCATTGTCCTTTGGAAATGAGTGCAGGTCATTTGCAGTTATTCCAGAAGCTGTGTCTTGTTAGGGAGTCTTTGGGCTTCCTTTAATTTTATTTCCTACTATTTGAACTCACTATCCTGTGTTGAACAAGTCTTGATTTCAGTCTTCATCAAAGCTGCTTTGTCTTTCACTGAGATTTCTTTCTGGTGCAGTGGTACCTCAGGTATGATGGAGACAGGCTTGTCAGACTGATTGTATGTTAAGTGATTGCTGAAGTTGATGGAAAACACTCCAGTGACTCCAAGAACTGTTGGGACAGTCCCTAAACCAAACAATTGCAGGCTGCCACTTCCTTAACACTTCTTTTATTGTATTCTTCACTCCTGTAATAGATGGGTTTTGTTTCTGTGCTGTTCTTTTCTGGGGTTTACAATTCTGAGAAAAGAACAGGTAGTTTTTAACATAGAGTCACTCTCCTCCCTAATCTACAACATTTCTTCCCCCCAGCTGAGAACAGTGAGCGCTGAAGCTTCCTGCAGGCCTTGGTTCAGTGTGTGTCAGTGTGATGTGCTGCTCCACTTGCCTCACTCAGCTCAGGGGTATTTGCTAAGTGGTAATCATGGCCTGCAAGGAATGCCAGCCCTGATGCTCACTCCATTCCAGTTCATGTCTTCATTATGTCTGGAAAAGCCACTGTGTCAGCTACTAGTGGGCCTTCTAGCTTTCCCTACTTAAAAATAGGTGCTTGTCTCTTCAACATTTTTGTGTAGGTGAAAGACATGGTACAAGGTTTTAAAATGGAATGTTTTGTTTGAATGTATTTATTAGGTCTTAAGCAATGTTACCTTCATTCCATAGTCTGGGGGGAAGAGAAGGGTATCACAGGCTACTGTTGGTCTGTGAAGAGTTAAAGCTGGCCCATGAATTAGACTGTGAGAACTTGGAGTGATGTGAGATGTGTTTGTAGAAGAGGGTAAAGGAGAGAAAGGAAAGGAAGCACTGATGATGAAAGGAGCACCTGTAAGCCCTGATTCCATGCCAGCAGTGAAAATCTGCTTCTCTCAGGGCCACACCAATGTCAAAATACTATTGTGAAGTTTTCCTATAAGGAATACTGAAGTTGGAAGATTACACGATCACAGTAATAGCCAGTTTAGCAATACCTTGCCCACTGTTCTCCAGCTCTTACCTCTTCTGGAAAGTTTTCATACCTCTCTCTTCCTACCCCTATACTAAATTCTTCCCCTTTCCACTTGCCTTTCATCTGCCATATTTGCATACATAGCCTCTCTCATCTCTAATAACCTTAATTCTCACCAAGGAAAGGGACCCACTAGCACAGAATTGTGCCAGGCAGGCTCACAGCACTTCAGCTAACACAGCTTACAACTTTGCTAGTCCAGGCTGCTGCTTTTAGGGAAGGCATGTGAACATCATGAGACCAGAGAAGTAAAGACGTCACTAGAAGGTAGTAGTACATGGAGATCTGTGCTAGGCTTACACCTGGGCTACACAGGGCTTGTAGCTCTTCAGAAACCTGAACTGATAGTGATCAGAAGTGGACATTAAGAATACTTTTCTGGTCATCCCATCGAGACCTGTTGGAACTTCGCTGATGTTACTTATGTTATACTAGGGGTTGGTTTGTTTGCTTGTTTTGAACTTTCCTCCTAGATATCTATTTGTGTGGTTACTAGGGGCAGAGATGGATAAGCAGGAAGACTCAAACCTATGTCTTTGTCTTCTAACCAGAACTGGAGCCTCCAGCCCAAAGGAAGTGGTGGAGGAGGAAAAGCAAATCTTGTGGTGCAGGAATGATTGTCAGAAGGTGCTTGACAAATGATGTTCACTTGCAGCATTTGGTACAGTGCAGTAATTCGATGACCTTCACATCTTGGGTAGGGTTGCTTTGATTTCAGTGTGCTTGATGCTCATCCAGACTTAAGCAGAAGGCCAGGCTTAAGATGTGCCGTGTGTCTGCCTGCTCCTGGCAGTGTGCTAGAGCTCCTGCATTTCCAGATTGGAGTTGGAAAGATGTTGAAGTAGCTTTTGGAGGATGGCACTGGTTTACTATCCTGCTGACCACCAGGTCTGTTTAGTTGCTTAGAGACACCTGGGCCCTGTAGAAATTCAATTAAGACCTATGTTTGCTCAGTTCCTCCTCTTTTTTAATTTCCACACTAACCTTCATCAGGGTTATAACAATTCATTGCCAATTAGTAAGAACAGCAGACTGCATTCTCAAATGGTGAAGCAGAAGGCACAGGAAGGAGCAAGGCCAACAGCATCAGGCTTTTGGGTACTTCTCTCTTGATATGGTACAAAGTGGAGCACAGCTGGAAGCCCCTCTAGGAAGTATGCGATCACCTGGCTTAAACAGATAGGGCTCCAGTAACATGAGTGGGGAGATACCAGTATAACCTAGCTGGGAAGCTGGCCATAGCCCTTGGGCTCTGCATCATAGAATCGTTTTGGTTGGAAAAGCCCTTTAAGATAATGAATCATCTCCGAGGGTCTCAGCACAGCACCAGCAGTTTGCTTTTCAGACAAAGGGCTGGTTGTTGGCCAGGTCCTGTTAGATCACCTCTGCCAGTAACACTAGAGGTCACTCTGTGACCAAGGATGGAGACCAGCGTTTGGGGGCCTCGCCAAGGTCAGCGGCTGCTAATCCGTATAAATTGCTGAACTACAAGCAAAATTTGTACCTAATTATGAACCGCTTTGATGCCGCATTGCTTCTGTCCTGGCCTTCAGTGGCCAGTTCCCTGCAGGGATAAAAATGCCCACCCATATGCAATGTGTCGGCAAGAGCACCCAGCACAGGGCTGGTGCTCTAGGTGCAGACTGGGGACATCTTTTCCCCACAGCATCTTTCTGGGTTGGATCTACCTGCCTCCCTCATCTTCTCACACAACTGTCGGCTCTCTTATCAGCATGGTCGGGAATTCATTTAGCTGCTGCTGCCTGGCAGGCCTCCGGGTAAAGATGGATTTAACGCAGTCACTAGACATCTGCGTGCTAAACTCAGTGCCTGTGGAACCCATATCGAAGGGATTTAATTTTATTCCCTAATAATCCCTTTTCTCTCAAACAGGTCAGACGAGGGAGGCTGCTGCTACTGCTGCAGCTTTCAGCCTCACTGGCTTTGTTGTTATTGGTTTTGGGGTTGGTCAGTCACGCAAGACATCTGTCTCATCTTGGTGAAAAGTTTTCCTTTTAATATTATTTTATTGATGTAATTTACTCTGACCACTCAAAAAAGAAGGTATCTCTGCTTTTCAGCTCCCTGAAATAGCTCTGTAGAAGTTATTCTGAGTGAAAGATTTAAATGCTTTCTTGTAGCCCTGAAGAGGTTATTTTGGGTCAGCTGAACCTGCCCTGATGTTACTGGCACAGAGAGCAATTAATTGTGATTGAAAAATAGAGCATAAGAAAAAAATAATAACTTTAAAAAAATATACCTCATTTTGACTGATAAATACAGCATGTTCTCTCCTAGAGGATCTAAGGTGAAACACCTGATAGGAGACAGACCAAAGCATTCTGCTTGACCTAAAGTGTTTTTTGCTAAGTCTATTAATTCACTTTGGCCATTAAAAGTGAAGCCAGTTATTTGCTCAGCTTTCTTTTAAGCCTTCTCTGGCTCCTGTGGAGGCCAGGTGTCTGCTGGCAGGGGTGGGAATATGCCCCACATCCCTTTTCCCCCATGGAACTTGTCATTAATGACCTAGTTTTGCTGGAGGTTTCTAAGGGTTTCATGGCATGAGGAGGATTTGCACTTTTCCCATTAGGGCAGGTACCTGGTTGTGGCTGGATTCCAGGGTAGTGCAAACATCTCACAAATCTAGTCAGAAATAATTGGGATAACAGGGACTTCTTAGTTTTCGTTCACTGGAGGGTCACAGGACGTAGATTTGACTTTGCTATTGAAGTCAGCTAATGTACTGGAAATGCCTTCGTTTTTCCCCTCTGGAAGCATGGGTTCAAATCTGCCATAAATTACAAGTGACACAGGTTCAGTAGTCTTAATTAAATCCCACAAGGTTATTTTTGCATGTCAACACTCCCCTTCTCCTCCCTTCTGCACCAGCTGGAGTGGCCGAAGGACAAGGAGGATCCCAGCACTGCAGGTGGAAGTCCTCAGTGGAGTACTCAGGTTGGCTTAGGGCTGAGGATACACCCAGACTCTTATCTGGCCCAACATCCATCTTGCATTGAACTTGTAACGTAGTGTGTTCTTGCTATGTTTAAAGCATTCGATTCCACACAAGATCGTTATTCCTTGTAGGGAGATAACTGGCTATAGAGGATTCCTGTTATCTACAGCACCTCTCCAGCCTGGAATTCATTGATTTCCGATCTACTCACCAAAGGTGCAGAACAGGGGTGATCAATGCTACAGTGCTGATGTGAGTAAAGCCTGCCCCTGATCTGCATTATCAACGGCCCACTTGCTGATATCCTGAGCTGACCTGGTCATGACTGTCTCTCACACAGATAAATAGAGTAGCTGCTGCTAACATGGCTTGAAAGCCTTTAAAATAGGAGCGAATCAGCTTCACTGTGTCCTTCCCAGGGAGTGGCTAGGCAGAGTCAGACCTCTTTTAAGCTCATGCTTTTTTTTGAAGGCACTGTGTTGCTGTCATTGCTCTTAGCTTGGGTTTAAATTAAAAGCTTTAATTAGTCTGCTCATTTTCCTAGCAGCATGTTTTAAAAAGAAAATAAAAAAGAAGGCTGGGGGAAAAATTAAACTAACCAGAGCTTCAAAACATGCTGCTTAGAGAAGAACTGTTTGGAGAGCAGGTTTTTATTTAATAAACAGTGATCAATTGAATTGATTAACCATGAACACTTTACAGCAGAGTTTGTTGTTGCTGCTGCTGGTAATTGCAGTTCATGTGCATGAGAATATTAAATGGCTGTTTGCAGGATCATTTTCACGCTCTTTTCATTTAACAGAATGGAGAAAACAACAACTGTTGACAGGGATTTTGGTTAGGACTGGAGTGCTGCAAACTGTGCCCTCAGGATGCCTGAGCAATAACTCTATCAATTGTGGCCATTTACTCTGTACTTCCAGACATTTCTGCAAACCTTGCAGCTGTTTTTTTACTAATTTGCTTGGTAATTAGATCTTACCATGCTGTCTCCATGGCTTTACATAAACTGTAAGTGTTTGGAGCTGCCATGTAAGACGTTTTAGAGTTGCCTGTGTTGGGTAGTGCTGCTCTGCATAGACCAAGGTGCTCTCAAACAGCAGTAGAAAATGGGAAGCAGTTGTAAGAAATGAGTTCCTGCTGGTTTAAGAAGGTTTCCATAGAGGAAAGGAGTTCCTTCACTTAAATTAACCACTGGCAGCCAAGCAGCACCGATGGGTTTCATTCTGCTGAATACTGATCACAAACTGGGAGCTATCCTTCACCCTCCAGTAGGTATCTTTGTCTTAACCAGGAGGTGAGAACTTCAGTAACTT
The DNA here is from genome assembly GCA_013397515.1 of Upupa epops. NCBI lineage: Eukaryota > Metazoa > Chordata > Aves > Bucerotiformes > Upupidae > Upupa > Upupa epops. Next base: position 350,688 of record VZRI01009516.1, on the reverse strand, counting down.
ACTTCCTGTAAGCTCAGGGTCAAGAGTTGGTATCAATCATGCCTAAAGAATGTGGATGAAAATAAAGACAGTGAGCCCTTCTGTGGCAGCAAGTTACTCTGGCATTGTATGTGTAGTACAGTTTGGGAACTGTGGATCTATGTGGAATGGCCTTACTGACTTATATCAAGGGAGAAGGTGCTCTCCTAGTGATTGCTCAGCTGGATCCTGTTCAGACATCATAGCATCTGGCCTTTTAGTCCCCTACTGAAAGGAAGAGTCATTCCTGTGCAGCTGAAGAGTTCTGTTCTGTGGGAGCCTCTGAGGCCTTTTCTAGTTTGATCTCTTAAGTGTGGTGAGATTGTAGGACAAGTTTCTCTAGGACACAGCTACACTGGCTGGTGGGTCCAGCCATACCAAACCTCAGGGGCAATGGAGTTGGGGAAGGTATTTAGGTATTTGTGGGCGTAGTTGGACTCAGTGATCTAGCAGATCCTTTCCGACCATGTTGATTCTGTAAATTCTGTGAATTTCTGTAAAACATTTCAGTAAGTAGATGCAAGTCATCTCAGAGCCTGGTGGACTGCTCACTGTGTGAAGAAATTCCATTTACCAGTCCTAGACCAATGTTGCTAAGAGTGATCAGTCTCACAATGGCTGGGCCAATGTGGACTTACTGACACAGCCATTTCCTAGCAGGAGTCCTGCAGTATTCAGCTCCTGGTACAGCGGAGAACGGTTGCAGATCAGAAGTGCCAGCTAAGCTCTTGGTGACTTGACAGCTAGTGATGCACTCAATGCCTTTTTATTTTCAGATGACAGCTTTGGTTCTGTCAGTTGTGTGCTGTGCTGGGGGTTACATGGATACAGCTTCCTGTCTGTAGATAACTTCAGTCCCACTGTAGTGTTTTATTTGGTGCTCCATGTGCTTTGTACTTTCCTCACTACTAGGCTAGGCTGTGTGTGCTGAAGAAAGGTGTCATAGCTACTAGGAATTGTAAAATGTTCCCTCCAATATCACTGAAGGTCCCATAAATTGCACCATTGCAAGGCTTGCAGCCGTAGAGTCCCAACTACTTATGGATGAAAATCAATTAACGAGACCCTGAAGAGAGTTTGAGTGTAACAGATGTCACTGGCATACAACTCTTGAGCTCTAATTTGTGTTTAAACAAATCATTACAAAGCTGTGCAAGAAAATCTCATGAAGGATGAAAAATATTATGGGCAGAGGCAGCTTTTCCAGATGGCCTTTGGTGTTTCTGTCAGTCAGGTGATACTGGCAGATGTCATCCTAAAGGTATTTTTGCTGCTTTTAAAGGTAGTGGTAGTAATGCAATAGCTGGGGAAGTCTACAGAGAAATGGGATGTAACATCTATAGGGAGAAGGGACAAATTTTGTTGGATAAGTTGTATGGTTGGGAGGAAAAAAAGAGGTTGGGAGCCCCACTTTCTGGAAGTTTTCTGGAAATCATAGCTCAAGGGATACACAGGTATTTATTAGTTCACCTTTGATAGCGCAGAGAGACTTTCAAAAGGATGCTGTAGTTTTGTGTGCTTTTTGAAAACATAACTCCTACCCCTGGTGCTTAAATTGGTGTTTAAATGGTGCTCCAGTAGCACTTGTCTTTGAAGACTAAGATCTGCCTGGGGCAAAGTGTAAGGAAGCCTTCAAGAGTCTTAGAGCTGGTCCCTTCAGAGGATCTCATTCCCTGCTTGCCATGAAGATACTACAAAAGTGGCAGAGGAGGTTCCATAGAAAAGTCTGCATTGGTGATATTTTCTCCTCCAGTACCTCAAAATCATTGCTATAACACTGCATTTGGTATTGTCATCTTGGTGGAATCACGGCTGTATCACAGAATCATTTGAGCTGGAAATGACCTCTGATCATCAAGCCCAGCCCATGATCAAACATCACCACATCAGCTAGACCTTTGCACTAAATGCCATGTACAGTCTTTTCTTAAACACCTCCAGGGATGGGGACTGCACCACCTCCCTGGGCAGTCCATTCCTATGTCTAACCATCCTTTCCATGAGGAAGGGCTTCCTAACATCCACCCTAAACCTCTCTTGGTGCAGCTTCAGGCCATGTCCTCTCATCCTATCACTAGAAGAGCCCCATCTCCATCTGTCTACAACTTCCATTCAAGTAGTTATAGAGAGCAGTAAGGTCCCCCCTGAGTCTCCTCTTCTCCAGGCTAAACAACCCTGTTGTTTATAAACCTGTCTTCATGAGACTTTCCCTCTAGTCCCTTCACCAGCATCGCTGCTGTCCTCTGGACACTCCAGTGTACCTCAATATCTGTTCTTGTACCAAAAATTACATTAGGGCCCTTGGGTGAATTCACTGAATTAATGTTGTGAAGTGTAATCATTCTAGAGGTGGACAAATCTGGACCAAAGGAATATGAACTATGTATGTTTGTGTAACACACCTTGGGGTTTGCCAGCAGCAGAGCCAATAACACAGGCCTTAGAAACTCCAGTGTGCCCAGGATAGATGTGTTTTGCATCACATGGAGATCTTCAGGCCAAGTGCAGAAGTCTAAATGCTTTTGCTACCTTAGATAAAGGCAGTAACTGGGAAAATGACTGTAGAGATTGATCGAGATGTATCAGGTGTCTGAAGTCTCTTTCACTCATAAACCCTTGGGAGAAGTTTAGCTTCAGTGTCAAGCTTTGGTCCAAAAATATATTGACTTCAGCAAAGTTTAGTTTGAAATCTCTACATTAGTGCTCCTTTAGCTCACAGATAAATCCTCCAACCCTCTAAGGGCTGGTGTGCTCATAAATTTCAGCGATGGTGATGAAACAGGCACTGCAGGTAGATGGATCTCAGGACAACTGAATGGTGACAGCAGCCTATGCCATTGGGATTTTAGTAATAGCAGCAATAATAATAACAACAATAATACAGATATTTAACTTCTTTAATTCGGATCAGTGGGTTCAAACATCTGGGCTGTGTCTGTTACGCAGAATACAGAGAGCACGATCCTGGCTCTGCACAAATGAGGTGGAAACCTGGATGCAGTATGATCAAACCTGCATGACAAATTAATTACCTCAGGTTGCAAATGCTTTGATTTGGAGGTAATACTGTGCTAACACAGGACAAAGGCTGCTCTCTGTGCTGTGTAGATATATTGGGTCATTTGAAGTGACCTGGGACATGAGAATGTGGCAAGATATGTTCCTGTGGTTGTTGAGTCCGAACCTGGCACTTCAGTCAGCCAGGCACACATCTCCCCTTCACTGCTCACCACAGGCTGAAATGGGAGGGTTCTTTCTTCCCCATTGTATATGGGAGCATGTAGAGAGAGAATTTACTGCTTGGGTTCTGAAAGCTCTGTGTGAACTTCAATTTAATGTGCCAATTTTAATCAGAGAAATGCACTGTGGATGCCACCTGCATTTTTGTCCAGTGCTCTGTGACAGAAATAGAATTTAGAGTTCTGCTCGAGATAGAAAGGGCAGAAAAACCCGGTCCAAGACTCATTTTGCTTACTGTTATTCCCCTACCATAATTACCTCTAAACATAATTATAGGCAAGATAAATGACATTTTTAGCTTTGGTCTTTAAAGACAAGAGTTAATTCCAGGCGTTGACCAGAACTATGTTATTAGCCTCTACTCCCTCTCTTCGTACGGAAGTACATCACCTAAAACTTAGCACAGTTTGCTGTTCCCGTATCTTTGAGTAATGAAAGGACACGGCATGGCAACCAAATCAAGGGCTGCTGCATTAGCAAGGCCACTTTTTTACCCATTTATCATCTATTAAAGGTGCACTAGTTTGTAAAGTAACACCACCTTCAGCGAGGCCGCCAAGAACGGCTCCTCATTTATTTTCTGCATGGTTTAAGTTGGAGTTAGACCCACCTTGTAGCTCAGAGGTGACAGCCAGTAAGAAAAAGTACACTAATTGAGACATCTCAAGGGAGAAATAGAAGAAAACTGAAAAGGTAATTAGAATGAGAGGGTTTCAAGCTGGGTAAGTAAAATCGAATGGAGGTGCATATTAGGGGCTGTTACAGATGGGAAAGAAAGTGCTTGGAGAATAAAAAAAGAAAAATGAATATTAGAGAACAGAGCACCCTTTTCACACTTGAAGAATAGAGGAGAGAGAGATGCAAAATAATGTAACAGTGGAAATACTGGCCGGGATTAGAAAAAAAGCTCTAGAAATATGAAGGACATATTTAAATGTAAGAAAGAAAGAATGGGGGGAAAATAATAGAGGAGATCAATTACTAGAACTGCAGCCACAGAAGAAGAAACTGTCAAATGAATATTTTCTGGAGCTGTGGAAAAGTCTCCTTCCTTTGTGGGCGATGTAGAACGTGCTTGGTCTGGGTAGGACGGGTTTCTTTGGGGACTAACTCAGTGTTTGAGTTTGCTGCGGTGTCAATAGCCCAAATGGAGCACTGGGGTGAATGGTGACTGGGAGGAACTGGATTAAGAAGTTATTTGGCAGAGCTTATAGCCGAGATGGACCTTTGTTTAGCGGTTGAAGTTTTAGCTACTCGGCACTATTGCCTGTGTATATCTTCTGCTTTACTGCCAGTAGTTAGGGAAATGTTGCAGTCCAATCCCAATTTTTCCCATTTGAAACCTTCCCTTTCCTGCTGGAAAAGATTCACCTGGGTTTGCCTGGGCCATTTCCACCTCACACACTGGAAAGCTGCACAGAAGTATCTGAGCTAACTGTAAAGTAGAAAACCATGCTGGCAAGTAAGTGATTCAAGGAAAATCAATAGGAATTATGTGTCTGGCAGTCCGTGGGACTGGAGTAGCAGTGGTTGTTCTCGTTAGAACTTGTGTGTACAACAGCTGATGCATTTAATGCTGGTTTTAGTTACTCTGCCGTATCCTTTGAATTACTAGTTATTTACTGTGGAAATGGAATGTTCTGATCCAAGAAAAGTGCTTGTGGTTTTAATTGTTAGTCTCGCTAGTGTGACTTTCCTATGCGTTGTCTGTTAGATTCTTCGTTTATCAACTTCACTGATGAAACTGTCAGATTAGGGTTTGTTGTTTCATAAAAAATTCTGCTGGCTTCTGCTGAAAATTTGGAAAACCTGAAGTTGTTAATAACACACTGGCAATTTTGAATGCTGTTTTAAGCACTTGATCAAAACTTACGCGTTTTCATTTACATTTTCTTTAATTTAAGAAAATTTGCCTAGAAACTATAAAAAATGTAATTCCATTTCAGAGCCTGATTCTGAGAAGTAACTAAAAGGAGCTGAAAATTCACTGAAACTGAAAGAGAAGAAAAACCCACCCACAAACTTCAAACAAGTAAAACCATCCCACCAGACTTTCAAAGAGGAAATATATCAGCAATTTAAACCAAAAGAGAAAACCAGTAGAAGGTAGATGGACCTTAGCTATTCCGGATTATTACAAGAGGTGTTGTATGGACAAAATATTCACGATTGGGATGTCAGCAATGTTAGGTACTAGATGCTGTCCACAGAAAGAATGAAAATGTACATCTTCACCTCAAGTTATGGAAATTCTCCAACTGTACTTCCAGGTTGACAACACAGTGTTGTGCTTTTGCATGACATCATCAGCCTTTTGCATATGGAAACAGTGGCAAATTCAGTGGAAAATGATGCCTCCTAGTACCAGTTTCACTCTAAGGACTTGAAAAACAAAGAAAACCCTGTGATAGAGAATGTTCTTCTTCATTCATCACATGAAACCCTGCCTCTGAAAGTGCTGAGAACTAATTATTTTCAGTATGAAATAGCCCCAGGGGATTTGATAAAAGGGCTTTTCTTTTCCAGCTGGCTAATGAACTGTGGTCTGCAGAAGACCTTAGTGTCTTGGATGACAGTTCTGAGACTGCCCCAGACTCAGCAATACTTTTGTGATCCAAGGAACCAAAAAACAAAGGTGTGTCCCAAACCTGACTGAACATGGGAACTGGGTAGACAGAGCCTCGTTCATCAGCTCTGCAGGCCTGGTAATCTCCTGAGAAGAGCTGGGAAACAAATTAATACCCCATCTCCAGGCTCCTGTAGGTTCTCCAGTACTGAACTGTTCCAAGGAAAGCAACTTGCATAGTTGGGAGACATTTGTCTCGCTTCCATCCAGAGTTACCAGATGGTTTTCTTGAACAGAGAGGAGTGAGGAGTTGCAGTCTTTCTTACACAGATTCCATTTTACCAGGCCTGTGTGAGCATTTACCAGAGCTGCCTTCTGAAGCTGGTTTTGAAGATATGGGATTTATGAAGTTGGCTTTCTTTACTTAAAAGGCAATGCAGACTTCTTTTGTCACCTCCCTTGAAAAATGACCTGTTCCTCATGAATGTTTCCTCCTGGCACCGGCTAATGATTTGCTTGCAAGGAAGGAGGCAGATAGCTCTGAGGAGAGGAAGCAACCAGCAGGCCCATGAGTGACTGGCTTTCAAAGCAACGAGTCCTGAATGTAGAAACCATTTTCCCTGCTGTTAACAGTTTTGTTATTTCCTTACTTACGCTGCTCTAGGGTGTTCCCTTCGACTGTGTGAGCAGTCAGTGCATGGGATTTGTTTGAGTATACTTTAATTTCCTTCAGTGTTGGCTTGTGCAATTAAACCAGTAATACCAGTATGGACGGCCACAGGTATGAATAGATACATTCAAATTATCTGTTCTTGATAATGATCAATTAATGGGACTCCATCGTCACTAAACATCGCTCACAGAAAATCTGCGTTGGAGCAACATGTTTCAGAACAGACCCAAAGCAGTCGAAGGTTCAGTTATGGTCCAATCTATATTTAATAATCAGGGAGTTGTTAAATGAAATGCACTGTCTTAGAGAAGACATCTGCCTGGCAGGGACTGCAGCCAGCCTGTCCCTGTTAACATTCACTTTGTGTGGGAGCCGTGAGCCACATTCCTTGAAAGTACCTCATTTTTCCAGCTGCTTCTTGTTATCTGTGTTTTCTGGTAAGAAATTTCACCTATTCTTTCCTAACACTTAATTCTGCTTTTTAATTGAGTTTTATTTCTTACGTACACTTGTGTATGTCTTATGCATAAAATGTGTGTGGGGGGGATGTTCCTGTGTTTATTTTCTCCATGCCATGATGTTATTGTCTCCATCACTGTTCAGATCCAGGCAGACAAATGAGATGAACAAATGGAAACCAGTGTCATTAAATATCCCCCAAAGCTTCACCCAAATGTTCTAAACAGGTGGAGAGGACAGATAAGATATTCTCTCCCTGTCTTCACTGCTGGGGGGGACACACGCCATAGAAGCTTGATGCCCTTCAGCCGATAATCTTGTGATTTCTCATCACCTGTCTGTTTTTTCTTTGAAATTGTTTGTCCTTTTGAAAAGTTTACCTTAAAAATCATAATTATTTGGGCTTTAGAGTTCAATAATAATTAGTAATAGTGGGCACCACTGCCTGTCAGCTGGCATATTCCCAGGTACCTGGCTGCCTTAGCTTTTCTGGCTGTCTTTTTTTTTAAGCAGTGGGAAAAACACCTGAATAATTCAGCAAGAACCTTTTACATTATGAAAAATATAATCAGCTGGCAAGGGTGAGATATCTTATTTCTTCAGGATGCTAACTGAAGTATTACAAGTGACTGCAAGATTAATGCCAGAGCGCAGTAGGTGTGGATACACATTTTCCTCATTGTTCAAGGCAGCCTCCCTCCGCACGCAGGGCTGAGAGAAGACAGCGTATTCCTCACCATGCCTACCTAATGCCACTTAATAATTTAAATCCATTAATCGGTTAAGATGAAGAGTTAGTGTTGCTTGACTCACCACTGCCAAGCGGAGGGTTTTTCCAGGCTAAATGAAAGGTCTTAAAATTTTGCCTCTTTGCAAGGGAACCGAGAGCACCCGGCTTTCTTCCTAAGAGGCTCTGGGTTTTCTTCAGGGGCGGTGGGGGGTGGGGACATGTTAGAGTACCAAAAGTGCTTAAGTAAACAATAATATCCATACATCATAAGTAGATGTCTGAGAATATTAGCTGGTTATTTCACTGACATACTCTGAAGAGTCTACGGGGGGCTCTTTCAAGAGTCAGGACCTCAATGTAATATACAGGCTTTGATTCTGATATTTCCCTTGATAACTGTGCTCTACCATATTGGGGTCGGAAGTCAGCAAAGGTTCATTGGCTGTTGTAATGCTCACTGTCACCAGTAATAAGTACAAAGGACTTGCTTTAAAAGCTGGCTTATAAAAGTTTAAGGAAACTTGGATTGCTTAAGTGAACTTCCAAGGCTCTTCAGGGGCCAAGTGCACTTTGGTTGTCTACTTATATTAATTTCACAGGGTTTAAAGGGTCAAGCAATGCAGTTGGTGATGCTTATTAATTTATGAAACACAGAATCTTGCACTGTCTTTCTTTGACCACTTTCGCTCTCCTTTTAGAAAATTTAATATACATTAAAGCTTGCCAGACAAGAGTGCCCTAAAGGATTAAGTCCAAAGTTCATAGCCGGACTAAAAGGTTCAAAGATGCTGTATCCGCAACACTGATTTGATTCCAAGTGATGTTCAAGCAACAGAACCAAATCATGGGTGTTTGAATGTGTAAGGAAACGGCAATTAGACGAATACCACCAAATGGCAAAGGATTACAGTTTATTTTCTTTAAAATGGTACAACCGATTACAGTCTTATTCTTTCTTTCATGTTTGATCACATCAGCTTTTGGGGTCGGCAGCTGTCAAGAGCAGGTTTTGGTGTTGCACTACAGCTTGCCAAGCTCTAACTGTTCATGCAGCCCTAGTAACTTTATGGAATATATCTGATTGTTGTGGTGATGCTGAAGTGAGTTCTGGGTAGGAAAATATTAGCCAGAAGGGAAGAAGGAAAAGAGAAATGGATAGCTGCTGAAGTAACAGGATTAGGATTTAGAAACCTGACATAATCCTATTCAGGGGTATTTCTGCATTCTGTTTGCTTGCTTTTGAATTGCTTTGGTGTCTTGTCCAAGGGAGATAATTCCAGAAGTCATTCACACCCAGGCTGCAAATTCGATACTGCATTCAGGTGACAAATGGAGTGTGATTGCAAAGCTACCCAGAAAATTGGAAATCAGATTGGCTGTGATGGTTGGTCTATGTGGTCTCCTTTTGGAATCAACAAGAAGGAGAAGAAAATGAAGGACAGCACAATGAAGTGTGTCCTACTGTACAGAAGATGAGTTTATTTAGCCAGAGTTGGTAAAGGGAGAAGCAAATTTCACATTATGTCAGCTCTGATTCCTGAGACCTCAGGGAACACTCACCTTGAGGAAGCAGTTGTACTTCACTGGAAATTTGCTCTTGCAGAGAGAAAACCTAAACCCTTCAAGCGAGTCCCAGTGGTGAAGACTGTTTACTCTGCAGCTGGGCCCTAACAGCTTCAGATACGATATTGGAGCTCTGTGGTTCATCACATGCTGGGAGAAGCTTTGTGACTGGGGAGAATTCATAGCGTTCATGAGTTAAAAAGGACAAAACGTGGGGAGACAAAACAGCTCAGAAGAATTTTGTGTGATCCATGGCACTTCGTTTCCAGCCAGAGAACAGAACTCACATGTCCAGGACTTTAGCAGTCTTACCCTTGCCTTTTAAACCCTTTAAACAAAGAGAACAATGCAGAAAACCCCACAGGACACATGAGAAAGGGGGTTGTGCTGAATCCCTGTTATCCTTTCTTTGCATTTGCTTGCTAACAAAAAAATATTTTTCTTACAGAGTGACCTCTGAGATTTTATACTATGGGGTATTTGGTTTAAAACGTACTGTAACCTTCTTTTTTTAATTGATCAGATCAGCCTTGAACACTCAAAGAAAAATCTGCCTGCTCTGAATATTGCCTGAGGATTTAGAAAGGTCTTTCTTGGAAACAGAAGAATGAGATGAAACAATCATCTGTAAAGCATGGTAAGAGAGAGAAAGAATAAAGGAACAAGTTATGTTTGAGTCATCTTTTTCCAAGAGACTTTGTTTTTTTGGTTTTTAGAGTAGACTTTAGATGTGGGAGATGTTGTGGGGCCTGTTCTGTACAGTTGTGAGATGATTTATCATGACAACTATGCAGGTCCTATAGCCTCCATAGTTCCATCTATAGTCATGGGTACCTTGTGCCATGTATGGAGAATGTCTGAGAAGGTCTTACTTTTTTCATCACTATCCCAGGTCTTTGTCACAGAAAAGAAAAGGAAGTTCTAAGATGAACTGCAGCTGACCTGACCACAGACTGTGTCCAAGGAGTAGGTATGTTTGGAAGTATAATTGTCTTCCTGGTGTTTCACTAACACTGGTTGCCTTGATATGTGAAGAAGCCAAAACACTACATTTGCCATTCAGTCCATTAGGAACTGAAAAGCTGGCAGTCTGAGACCCAAAATTAATGGCAACGTAGAAGTTCTTCTCCTAGAGGACTGCTCAGGAGTGCAGCCCTCCTGCACTCCGGTTCAAATGCCTTGCTAGAACAAGTTTCAAAACCAGTGGCAGGGTTTTTTTTCCTCTAGTAACTCATAACCCCAACCCTTTCCCATCTCTGGCAGCTTGATTTGCAGTAAGACTGCATTATTTAGCACTGGAGTTGTATGAGGAACTTTCCTAATGACAGGTGTCAGTCAAGCAGATGTTTGCCATCTCCCACCTGAGCAGAAACAACACTAAAATTTCAACTGTGTCATTAATAAAAAAGGAGCCAACGGGTGTAAGAGTGATGGAAACCATATGATCACTTAGTCTGAAAAGGATGATTGTCAGTCACACTTCAATAGAATCTCCTTGCAGATATAATGAAGAAAGATTATCATTGCTTTAAGTGATTGCAGCAACTCTGGTCAGCAAATGATAAAGACCTAGTTGTAGTGAGTGGACCTGCCTCCTAGGTGCTAACAATGTTAAGTGATATCTCAGAGGTATTTTGGGCTTTATGTCAGGTTTTTAGGCAGCTTATGTGGCTGCAGTAGAAAATCAGAAGAAAAAGACACACCCATCTTCTTTGTGACATAATGAATTTCATGCCATTCTCTGCACTTCTGAGTTAGTCATGACCAAGGTCAGCTTCTTTGTGCACTGATGACTCAGAGAAGCAACAGTGAAAGACCTTTAAAGCAAAGACCTTGGTTTAGTACTGATACATCTACATCAGTTATATGAGTCTCCTTCAGTGCCTGTTTTGGATCCTGATGAGGGGTGTGGGAGTGATGCTAGCCCAGGAGAGTGAGCTGTGTCCTGTGGAATTGCAGAAATAAAATACTGTGGTATTCCAGCTCTTGCTGGGATGCTAGCTGTTGCTGGGCATTCTGCACAGTACTCCATGTCTGTCCTTGTCTTAATTTATAGCTTCAATTAAAGGTGTATGCAAGGCTCCTAGATATATGGCCCCATCTTCATTGGAAGGGACAAGTGTGGATATTAAAATAGACCGGTCCAGTTCTGCTTGAGCACAGCTAAAGTGAGAAGTAAAGAGATGTCAACACCTGCTTCTCTTCTACAGATCCAATCAGGCATCCCAGGGGCTGCCCTATGTAGCTGGCAGCTGTCCCTGGTTGTCCTGAGTAGGGTGGCTTGGGTAGCAGACTGGAATATAACGAAGGTGCAAGAGAGAACTCAGGCTTTTAAATCTTGCTAACATCCCCAGATTTCTGTTATGATCACAGGCAATACAATGCAGAGTTGATAAATTCACCTGCTCTCACATCAGGCAGGTGAAAAAGCAGTGCCTTTGCTTTGAATCTCTTGCTGTATTTGGTGTTCATGTTCCATCTCAGTCCCGAACAAAGAGCTAATCCTGCTGAAATAAGCAGTCCCCAGGGGCTTCAGGCTGTTGTCTCTAATGGACATGTAAAAGTCAGTCATACCAGCTGCAGATGAAATCTTACTAATTAACTGCATGAACTTGGTTTCTGCCTGGTTTGAGATTCTCTCACAACCTTGCACAAATATCTGGGAACCCATAGCGTACACCTCAACGGGGCTATTGATTTTCCAAGGAAGGCTAACAAATTTCATGCCTAAAATAGCCCTGCAATTACTTCTGCTCACATGGTCTTGTGGTAACAAAATGGTTTCTGTAAACTGGTTTTGTTCACACGTGATTGTAAAGTTGCCCTACGTTGTTCTGCCAAGTTAGGCACTGATTCAGGTTTATGACCATATCATTAATATTTTAGTACTGCTTCAGTAACCGGTTGCTATTAATGTGTAGTGAAACAGCGATATAAAAAGGGAGATGTTCCCAATCATTTGGCAGAATTTGCATTACAGCTGCATGAAATTTATAACACATCTTCTGCAACCTACTGCTCTGAACTCCTGTTATTAATTTCTGCTGTGTTTATTTCTCCTTTATGTTCACTATGGGCAATATTCTATCAAGTTTCCTGGCAAGCACAACAGTGGATATAGCTAATTTCAGCTGATGGCAGGAGAAGGACTCTGTAGAAAAGTGAATTTTGAATTAGCACTAGTATTTGCAGCAAAAACCTCCCCTGGAGAAGCCTATTCCCCGCAGCCTGGCGTCAGCAGCACTTAAAGTGCATGTGAATAGCCCTATTGACTTCAGGTGGGCAGCTGTTTAATTACCTTCCTGAATCAAGGCCAGCACCAGGAAACCAGCTCCCAGCAGACAACCTGGGTGCTCGCTGAAATGGCTTTTCTCCCCACTGCCCAACTTCAGTGAGTGACCCACAGATTGTTTGACTAGGTAATTTGGCAAACACTTTTCAGTCAAGAATAAATTTGAGGAAATCATCATCCGACTCACAAAGAGAGGTGAAATTTGTGCAGTGTATTTTTCATGATGAGGCAGCTATTGCCCAGATTTATTCAGCCTGCTTGCCTCTTCCTGTTTCAATAGTCCCAGCAATCACATTTTTCCCCCCCACGTTTTATTTAGGAAGTCTGAAATGACAGGTCTCTTGCCTTTTTACTGGGAGAGCAGTGTGCTGTACACAGCATGCCGTACAGGAGAGGAGGATAAAGAATGACATGCTCCTCTGTAAGTTACAACTATTTTTTTTCAGACCCGCATCTGCTCTTGTCCCTCTTCTGTTCTCAGATCACTCTTTGGCTTCCCTTAGGAATCCAGCTGTGTCATCACATTGTGTGGCATCCTAATATTTCATACTAAGCTGTAAGCCAATTAGGAATGACTACTTACCATGCTGAATCATAGGAAGACGAAAGGATAATGTGTCCTTCATATAACAAACCTCCTCTTTTTTGGCAAGACAGATCACCTGCACATTATATTTATGAGCCCTATGGCTTCTCACTCTACCCAATTAGGATGCAGCTTCTGTTCACACTGCTGCAATATTTTAAGGGACTTGTTTACAGATGGATGCTTATTGAAAGTGCTGACCTGCTGCCATTACACCTCATACCACCTTTCATCTTCCAGTGGTGAAACAGTGGACAAAACTGTATGTTGTAATCACCTTTAACAGGATGGGAACACGAGTGCAGCAAAATCAAAATACCTTGTCCTGAGGTCCTAAATGAACCAGTGACCCTGGATGTGAGCATAAACATTATCGTGTGCCACCCAGAGTTGAGAGAGGTGTTGATTAAAGTCAAACTGCGAAGTAAAGCCTGCTGTATCTGAAAGGAAGAAGGATGAGCCATTGATGTGTATTTAGAAGTGCGTGAAGTGTTTGGTAATGAGCATCAAAAAGAAAGATATTAAAATTTATTTCCCATACTAAAGTAATTAATGGGCTTTTATGCAGGGTGACTAAGCTGCCTAGATGTCTGGGATAAATAGTGTTCCAGAAGAGGATGCAAAATATGATTTAAGATTAAGTAGAATAATATTAGTTTTAGCAAAGCACTTAGGGTTTCCCCCTTTCTTCCATTGCTGTTTCTGTTTCCCAACCTGCTAAGTTGTAATACAGATAGTATTTATTGTCTGGGAAGTGAGAAACTCCTTTAAATTTGCCTTTGGATCATGGCGGTGCTGCAAACTGAAAACTCCCCTGACCCGTGTCTGGTACCTGCCATCTTTCAAACCTTGTCTAATCTTGTTAGTCTGCACTGCAAAGCAGGGCAGCCCCCCAAATGGCAGCACCTTCACCCTGCAGGAGCCAGTTAACCACCACCCTCAGGCAATAAACTTTGTGTATAAAGTCACGTTAGGCACTGCATTCAAATAAGAGCCCTAACTGCAGATACATCCAGGGAGAACGGATGGCCTTGAATTCAGTTTTCCCCAAGCCAAATGCAGCCATTCCTGTTGCCTCTGCTATTAACAACTGTTTGTAGGGGTTATAGCTAAAGAAAACTTGGGAGCCTCTAGTTTAAAGCTTCTTCAGCAAGCTCTAGTTATGCCCTGCTAGGGTTCAATTTACTGCTCCACTGATCACATCTCCTTGCCATTCCCTCACAAATACCTCTGAGACAAACAAGTCCTCCCCCATCCTCTTGGGAAAGAGCTATGGGGAGTCACAGCACTAACATCTACAGCTGAAAGCACCGTTGCAGCCAGCTGTAGGTGATCAGGAATGTTCTGATTTACTCTTCAGGGTAATTAATCCCACCTGAGCTGAACCAGTTTGAGGGTTTGGATCTTCATGGTGAGCTCTGAGGGTAAGGTAGGGTTAGGTATGTCTCTGCATAAAAGCTTCTGTGAGTGGGGGACAAAGGCTCTAGGTGGTATTTTTCTTGCTGAGAGAAATCTTTGCTAGGTTGAAGTTAGTTCTGCTGTAAAGGTTTTTGTGCTTTGTTTGAAATAACATTTGTTTTATAAGTGTAGGTGTTTGGAAACCTCTTGGCCTTCAAGAGAAAACAGCTTGTTTAGAAGCTGTACCTTTTTGTATTGTTACTCAGAAACATCAGGGTTGATCATTGCTAAAGGTTTTGCCAGCCTCTGTTGCAAATTCCTTTTTAAAAACACTTGGCACGTGTATGATTCATGTGGCTCCTCTCTGTGTAGGTAAGAACTCATCCCACATATCAAGGTGCGGGAGGAAAGGATACCTGGCCCAGAGGGCAAAAATATTGAACCTGCTGGTGGTGTTGGACTTGATATTCCCCTAGTATTCACTTGGGTAACATCGATCTCCAGGAACCCTCCTAGTATAAGTGCAGAGCTGCTGCATTTCATATGTATTTCTAAAGGAGTTTCATAGTAATTGAGTGTTAAATGATGTCCACTTATTGTAAAGCGTTACTTCTTTTACTCAGATTTATAAATGGGCTTTAGCAGAACAGTTCCATCCCACCATCTCTATTAGTCTTTACGTTCTAATTGTCATTGACCGCCTTTACTGTATTATTTCTAGGCTGTTAATAATTTTCCTGGCTGAACGAATGAAGATTTGTGAGCAGAGACAAGCACTGCCTGGATTATGTAGTGCCATTGATTTTTATTCTCCTTGTTTTACAGAATAAGCTTAAAAATCTTGCTGTCTCTGTAATGGACCTTATTAGTATTTGGAGGAGATGGCCTGAGTTGAACGGCGGTGACACATGCTGTTGTGCTGCACTAGACAGCTCGGCTCGTGGAGAAAGAGACATCAAAGCTGCCTTTGGAATAAATCTGCTGGACCAGGTATGACCCAAGCAGTCAGGTTTTAGGGGTTTCTGCCCAGAGTATGGGCTATGGTGTACCATTACAAATTCATCAGCGAAAGAAACTGTGACCCAAAAACTGCCCAAAGCGAACCAGGCTGCTCATTTTGCAGGCAAGATAGTGCCTGTGGGGGAAACTGTGTCTCATCCAATAACATTTAATCCTGAGAAGGATTATGGTTAATATTGGCTTCCATAAAGACAATGGGTTTTGCACAGGTTCTCAAAGCACCTCCCCACGCAACCTCTCTTCACTGTGGCTTTTAAAGCTTTTCAGGTTTGAAGACCAAAACCCAAAGTGAACAATGAGGGTTTGGCTCAGGGTGTGAGGAATGTTGGTTGTTTTACCTCGCTATTCAGTGTTGTTTGGAGACGTTGATATGCTAAAAGTTGCTGAAAAATAGTTTGGTTGTAAAATGGTTCTTCAGGCTGAAAAAGGATAAGATTTAAAGGTGGGAAACTGAATATTTGTTTGCAAAATTTGACCCAAATCTACTAATTATTCCTCCCGAGACTATAAAAGAGGTAATTAGAAGTTCATAGCAGAAGAGACCTCTCGGAGCATTGCTATTCTGGTTTATTGTTGCTCAAGAACAAATATTGAGCCACCAAGAAATAGTTGGGTAGCTGTGAGTGGGAGTTGTGGCAGTATTCATTATTTCTGAGTTTTCTGATAATAGAATGAAAAGTATATGTGTAGGGCTAGAAATACAGGTCTTCTTACCCTTGGTTGAAACAGTGAAGTCTGGTTTGGTAGTATTTATCTCTTAGATATCTGTATCTTTTACTGGATCTCAATGCATCATCTAGTTCAGATCAGTAATTTGGCTTTCTGATTAGTGGGCCTTCAGTAGGGCCTGTCTGTCCTTCCTGCTGATCTGTGTTACCTGTAGAAACACATAGGAAGATGACCTTATACAAAGCACTAAATGCTGGAATAAAGTGAGCAACCTCTCTCATACTGATCTATAAGTGTCTGGGAACTTTCTGAGTTCCAGAGGGGAAACTAAAAAGGGGAAATGTCTGCTTAGTTAAAATGAAAGAAGGATTTAATTGAAAATTGCTTGCTGCAAATGCACTCTTGCAAATAGTCTTCCTCTTTGCTTTTAACTCTATTGAATAGAGCTGCTGTTAAGGATTCCCATGCAGAAGAATTCCCAGAGTGCGTCCATTCACTATACAAGGGTTTCTGACTGTGCCAGTAAAAATGGGTACAAGCGCAGCCTTATCTTTACTTTTATTGTTTGTTGATTCTGCAAGTGCTTACACAACCCCCTGCTCCTTCTGGGGTTGGCTGGTGGATTCTGGTTTGTCTATGAAGTGACAGGAATTGGTCTCATTCCACAGACAAAACTTTTCATGTGGCTCTGCTAGAAATGAGCCCCTGGGGACTTGCAGAATGCTGCCTTTGCTCTATGAGACTCTGCGATGGCAAAGCCAGCTCTGTTTTTAATCCCAATGCATCCTACGAGACACTTTCTGTCTCCTCCAGTAATGTTAATGCAGCTGGAATTCCATAAATCAAATCTCAGCAGTAAAAAGGTTAATAAGTTTACACTATATAATTGAAAGCCATATTGGTGATTAAAAGGATTTTATATATCAGTTTTCTAGGTCACCAGCTAATTATTTTTGGTGGCCTGTAATAAAACACAGCACCATCGGCACACAGAGGCTGTAATCACATAATATATGGAAAAATGCATTTACATTTATTTGAGATGAGGTTATATATAGCAGCTTGTTGAATAGCCTTTCAGGTATCTCCTAGTTCAGAGACAATGGAAGAGCTGCGTGCTCTGTGGACATGGTTAGGTTCATGCAAAGTTATTGGATTGAGTTTTGAGGTCTGAAGCTCGCTCTCCAAAGCAAAGCCCAAGGGAATCAGCTGTCACCTGTGATGGAAAGGTTCTGCTGAGGCACTGGGGGTCCGATTGCTATTATAATTCATTCTAATGCATTCTGCATGTACTAATCATTTATTGGAACAGGATCTTCTGTAATAGGGACACGACTAGGAAGAGACAGAGACAATTGATCATCTTGGCTTAGGAAGGATAGTTAAAACCCAAACGAAAAAGGAACCCTTCTGTACGGGGGGCACATATTTGCATGTGCAGAAGGGATTTGGTGTTGAGATGGGAGGAAAATCTGAACTCAAAACTCGAGCTGAAATCCCATTGGGGCTGAACACTCAGGCACAGAAACATTTCACACTGGGATCTCTGTTGTGCAGATTGTATGTTTGGGTCTATTTCTGGTTGCATTAAGAAGCAGCTAAGGGCAATAGCAGATGCTGGTGTGTGTGTGGAGGAAGATGCTCTGTTCAACGTATACACACCAATAACTCGCCAGTTACTTCTATAGTCTGTGGAACCTCCTGTGGTCCTGAGCTGAAGTAACACAACCACAGCATGCGTTACAAGAAAGCATCCCGCTGCTAATCTCAGTTGTTCTGCCTGTTAAGCAAAGGGCAAATCACAGGAGACAAATAGTATGATATGCTGAGCATGGGGCACCTCACTCCAACCACCAGAGCGGGACCTGAAAGGTGAGCAGAAATAGATAACCTGGTGGTCAGATCACCCCTTGACAACACCTGCAGGACCCACCTTAGAGAGCAAAGTCTTCTGTGACAATCTTTTGTTTCTGTCATACTGCTGTAGCTTACATCTTTTGGCTACCTCTTTTTAATTGGCAACACATTAACCCTTAGATGCCTGCTTTATAGAAAACATTGAATGACAGATTACACTGTAAAGAGTAAAGGTCTGAGTCCTTTGCCGCTAAAATGATTTGCTTGTCACTGAAAAGAATATTTTTATTCGAGTTAAGCTTTAAAAGTGTTTCCCCTTAGCTATGCTGCTAGGATACTAATTTTTAAATGCAAGCTGGGGAGGTTAAAAGTGGAATGGCAGTTGTGTGAGTAATGGCCTATGAGGCAGCTGCTGAACTTGACTTGACAACCCCTGTGTTGCCACGAAGTCAGAAGGTGTTCAACTGACAGTTTGAGGGTAAAGAAATTAAAAAATGTACTGGTAGTTTCCGCTGTTAGAAGGGCCAGATCAGGGGTTTCTTAACAAGGACTGAGGAAGGAAAAAATTAGACAGTAATAGTGCAAATGAGAGTGTGTGGATGTGTATTTGAATTAGCTGTGCAGGTATGATGCATCAGATGTACCCCTCTGACATTCAAAGGAAAAGCAATCAATTAAGTGAAGAGTCTAACTGGAGAGGATGGACAGACTATCCTGTTGGATTCTGATGAAGTCTTTGTCCTGGGTGTGTGTGTGGGGGGTGTGTCTTTGCAGCTAGTACTTGATTAGATACGATTTGACCAAGTTTGGGCTAAGAAAGAGCCAAATAACACTTCTGCAGTCTGCTGCTGTTGTTGCAGGCTGGAACAGCAGAATTGCTCTCTGCCACTTCCTTGGGTTTCTCTCTCTGGAGAGATTTTTGTCACTGGGTTGGTGATAGGAGGCAGTGGTCGGGATTTTCACACATAATCAGCAATAGAAGTGTGGTCCTGTTTCAGTATCTAGGTGTTTAAATACCTCTTTTTAAAAAAATTGTTAAGGAGGGTGAGGACCAAATTGAAAGAAATTGTGAGTTCCTGTAGCTAAGGCCCAGTGGTAATGTGGTGCATGAGGAGTGTCACGGCTTTCCTGGGAAAGGCCTTTGGCACAGATAATCTAGTTTTTCTGAATAACAAAATCACAGCTGTATCTAAACAGGGCAAAGAAATGTGTTCTGCATCAGCATTCTTCCTGCTCTATAGCATTAGAAAGAAATTTGAGCATGTGCTGTGTACAGTTCACTTCTTGGGACGCATATGTGATGGTGTTCTCTGCATGGAGTTTCTGTTGTACATTTTAGATAGCACAGGCAAGGAGGGGGAGGATCCCAAAAACTAGACCATATTTGACCTAGAATAAGAGGTCAGGACCACAACATGTCCTCTAGTAGTACTTGTCACTGAAATCCTTTCACTTCACGCCTTATTGCGTAAGTTCAATGTACTTCTGGACTAAAGCTCTCCCAAGCACTTAGCTCTTTAAACTCCCTCCTCGGCAGGTGGTTTATTTAAATGTGGCTGTTGGCTTGGCCAGTGGCCAAAAGCCAATGGCTTGATGTGTGAACCGCAGTGTTTGGGTTTAATTCTGCTCTCATTTCTGCCAGCAAAGTCCTCATGGCTCCAGTGGGGTTGTGTGGGGTGCAAGTGAGTGCAATGTAGGGCTGTCTGCTCAACTCTTTGTCAAATAAATCTATAGCCAGTCATTCGCGTTATGTCAGCTAAACATTTGCCTGGTGCTTCCGCGTGTTCGAGCCGTGGAGGGATTCTGGATTCTTTGGGAGGAAAGCCATCATTGTCAGCTGTCACTTAACCAACAAACATTTCTTCCCTAGACTGTGAGTCACTTACTATGCAAGCCAAAGAGGAAATATAAAGTTTCTGTAAATACTCGCTGCAAATGGAGTTATTAGCTGCTTAATTGATTCTTTGGAACTTGGGTTTTGGGGCTGAACAAGCTGGATGGGGGGGGGAAGTATGTGGTTTAAATTACAAATATGGAAAATAACTGCTGAATGATAGAAATATATTTTAAAAGGAAGTAAACCTGTTTTCCTTCTGCCTCTCCATTACATGTGTCAGGAAAAGGCCTTCACACCTAGGTGGTAATTAGAGAGGAAAAAGCAGTGCTGGCAGAGCAGTCAATCTATCACATCCTCCAAACCTAAATGTTACCAGCAATTAAACAAGTTAGTAGGGGAAAAACTTGACAAGCAAGTTTTATCACCGAATCATCTCGGTGGCAAACTATGTGGGGCACTCTTATTAGATTCCCTTGAGATTTAAAACCCCAACCCAGGCATTCACATTCAGACCAAAGTGACTATTTTCTTTTCCACAGTACCCAGGTGCAGGGAAGATTAGAATGCTAAAAATAAACCCACCTTCCCCACCTCCCCCTTCCTCGCCCCTCCAAAGTCAAATCTGTCCAGGTTGACTGCTCCATTAAATTCAAGAACAAAAAGTTATAAATTGAGCGTAGGGAGAGCGGTGCCTCTTCTTAAAGTGATGTTTCCTCGCCTTAATGGATTTAGCTATGGCAGGGAGTCAGAGAGGAGCTGTCTTAACTAAATCTTTGACTGATTATGCATTTTTTTTTCTATTCATACAAGATAGATTCATCATTCCAATTTGTCAAGCTGGCGAAGTTCCAATTAATTACACCAGGAAAAGCTCAAGCTGCATTAGGCCTCTGTCAGGCCTAATCTAGTGCCTCATTTACTGGAGCCCCAAATGAAGAGATATCAGAGGTGTTGTTCCTCTTGGTACTTAATTTGATGAATGCCCTAGCAGCACGATTGGTGGCAGAGGTGTATCTGTGTGTCTCTTCATCAGCCACCACTGCTGAAGTCATCGTGCTTTCTCTACTAATTTGAGGGCTCATCTGTATACTGGATGTTTTTTTGGAAGGTCTATTCTTCATAGATATGCCAAAAGCTTGCTTCTCGGTGTGTGCATCTGGGTGTGTTTCCAGACGTGCTGGATCCGCTTCTCATCTCAGCGCTGTGATGAGATGGGATTCAAGGCCTTGGATGTCAATGTCAAACAAGACACCATGGGTTAGATACTATTAATGGGCTGTACGTTTTGACATCCTTGCTCCTTGCTGCATGCTTGCAACTTTGCATGATGCCTCGTGTAATGATCATATAGTGTGGGTTGCTCTCCACGTCCACTGCAAAGAAGTGATCACAGTGCTTGAATAATCCAAACGATTAGTTTGCTTTGTGGATTTGAGTCTTCACTATTAATACATCCACGCTGCATCAGGTACAGCCAGCCTTCCTGGCACCATGCTGGTGGGCTACTATTGACTGTGTACAGCCAGGGCTAATTGTTAAATATTTTGTAGTTAAGGCATTATGGACCAAGAACATATGTTTCTTTTCTGCAGCACTTTACATACGAATTACTCAGCATAAGGTGCCAGAGTACCAATATGCTTAGCTTACTTTTGGCTTTTAACCACTGCTGTGACTAAAGATGTAAGTGCAGCAATGCTGTCGCTTTACGCATAGGTGTAGGTGTCCCAGAAAGGAAGCAGCATTAGCCAAGAGTAAAGTAGCTGTGTATTTTGGCTGAGTAGTATTACTAAAAGTCTTCATTTGCCAGCAGTTACCACGCAGGGATTCTGAGTTTATTTTCCACTGACTGTTTCTGAGGAACTGGTGTGTGCAGTGATGATTTTTAATGGCAGCTATCAGACATGCATATGGTGCTCAGCAGGAGACTGTATTCAGAACAACCGAGGAGAGAATTGATGTACCAATGACTGTAGCATGACAACTCCTCAGCAGACAGTTTGTGCTCCCTTTTGGAAGGGAGGCCTTTGTACCGAGAGTTTTTAATCTGTTAAAACATCAAATTTGCATCTGCCATTTTTGTGCCCACATGAGGTAAAGCCCATTTTTTTCTGGGGTAGCATCCTAAATCTTCTGTTAGGTGAGACTTTCTAAGCATTCCTGGTTTTGTTTCAGGGCAAGTTAAGGAAGTTTAAATCACCGTGGGAAATGGTAAAGGCAGAGGCAGATCGTTACTGCAGTTGTAATGATCTCTTTCACTTGGCACGAGAAGGGTTTTTGCTGGACATGTACATTTGAGGTTGGTTCTTAAATGTTCTGCTTGAACAAGTCACTGTGGACCAAAAGCATATGTTTCTTTTCTGCAGTACCTTATGTATGAATTATTCAGCATAAGGTGCCAGAATGCCAATATGTTTAGCTTACTTCTGGTTTTTAGCCTTATGTTTTATTTTAAACAGGTTGTTTAAACTTACCTGTTGAACCTGAAATAAGTAAAAACCTTTAACTAGTCAGGGCCAGGCAAAAATTAGTGGGCTGTGTGAGTTCGTTTTTCAGTCTCCAGACTGAGCCTTTGATTCTTGTATTTGTACCTGTGTGCTGACTTGGGTTTGCACTCAGCAGTTCCTTTATGTTTGTTGTATTTGTCTTTCAGTTGAAAGCCCACTGGGGTATCTTGTGATGGGTTTCAATGTATATTAGTGCCAGCAGGTATCTGACCTAGGCTGTCCAGGACAGTATACCTGCCCTAGATGGAGATTGTCTTGGCTAGTGCTTTGTCAGGTGTACCACCAACATGGTGTTGGAGTGAGCACTGTGGTTTAGAGAAATGAGACATGTTTGTTTGTCCTACTCAGGTGTCAAAAGTTTGGAGGCCCAAAAGTTTGGACTCCTAGTGTTACAAATGAGAACTAGCTGGCTGCGAAAAGGAATGCACGTACCATTGTATTTGCCCTACTTCTGGGCACCAAACGGAGGTTTATTCACTGCTTAAGTCCCACTTAAATATAACCTACACAATGCAGTGGTCGTACTCAGTGGGGGACAAGGACTCTGACTCCAGAATCTTTTAAACAGGGCACAAATGATCTCGTATGGACACGAGCCAACCTGAAAATTTCCAGTAGAAATGTCTTTCTGCAAAATAAGACTCAGAAAGCTAGATGTACTCTTCTCTGAATGTTCATCTGCATCCAACACTAAATTCAAACTCTTCAGTAGTTTGGGTCATCACACTAGCATCTATCTCTGAGGAATGATTACGCATGATGAGTTATTACCTTTAAATAGGAGGTAATTAATGCTTTCCACTCTGACTGTAACGAAAGTATTTCCTGATTGGGGAGGGACAAAGAATATAGTGTATCAGTAATGTTCCTTTGGGAGTTATTGGCAGAAAGTCTGCGGTTAATAATTTGGAGTAACAAATAAATGTGGGCAACTTGTGATGTATGTATGGAAAAAGAGGTGTCAAATTATTCATTATGAATTATTCTGCCAGTTTTAATAATAACCCAGCTGTTGAGGAGGAAAAGCAAGCTAGATCTGTCAGTGCAGACAGACCCTTTTGCAGTAATTCTATCTCTTTCAAACAGAAAATATAAACTTCCTCTGAGAACAGAAATTAGATAAGACAAGAGGAATGGGATCTCTGCTCCAAATCCATTTTTTTAGCTTAATGTACGCTAATGGGTATTAAAGGATGGTTGATTAACGAATGACCGGCACACTAACCAGCTGAAAAAACAAATTTGGACGGTCAGCACTTGCAAAATCCATAGGTTAAAGACAAATTCAACCTTTGTCACCTCTCTCAGCAAGGTCAGGTGGCCTTGTACAGGTGTAGAAGTGGGGGCTTTTTTATGAAGAAAGGGCAGACTCTGTATGTGTATGGATAACATATCTGTGTGGGTACATGTGTTCGTGCTGTCAACTACATCATTAGGCAGATTATGGGAGGCAGTGTTTGTATGTAAAACCTGAAGAAACCTGACTGAATGGCAAACCAGGGCCTGGCAACAGGGGAGCAGACTTGAGAGGTCTGTCCTGTTCCTGGCATAACCGTCAGGCTGTCATCTGACTGTAGACAGGTTCTTTCTCCCCTGTTGGACTTTTCCTTTTCCCTTCCACAAAGGTGGTGGTGAAACAAAATCCATTAGTAGCTACAGTCTGCTTTCCTACCTTTTCAGTAATGTCCGGCGTAACTGGTGCTTTTCCTGAGAGGATGGTGTAACTCCCATATATCAAGCTCGCTGTTGTTTGTGAAGGATGATTTTCTGAGCCATCAGGGCTGAAAGGGAGTGGAGTTTCTTAACCCTTCTGGATTTGGTAACTTGTTCCCAAACTCTCTGAAAGCACTGAATGAGATTTTGCTCAGCTTTGCTGATTTTGAAGACCCAGTTCTGAGCCCAAGTAGTTAATCTGAAACCATGTGAGTTGAAAGAAAGTAATTAGATTTCTGTAGGGCTTTGTCATGGTTGGATATATTGCCTTTAAATATGTGGGAGGGAAAAAAAAATCTCTGTCATGTGATGCTTGGTCAGGTTTAACATTCTCATGTCAAAGGATCTGAAAATGTTAACAGGCCTTTAGTGATGAACCCTTTCCTAAAATATTCAGAAACTCACCTGACAGCCTGTATGTCATCCCCGCTTTGCATCCTGCACACTGCGTTCACGTTTGATTAAAACATGAGCTGTCCAGGGCAGGACCCATGCATTCAGGGCTGCCTTCCTTACTGGTGCCATTATAAATAATTAAGATAATTATCCCATATGTTTATGACAACTGACTGCTTTGGGTCGACTTCTCTGAGGACTCCTGTCATCAATGAAAACTCTGCAAATGGAGAGGTTTGCAGACTCTGGCGCCAAAGATGGATTACCTGGAAGCTTTCAGAGCTCTAAACAATGCACTTTCCATTTGCCTCTCCATACTGTACGGACTTAATCTTAATACGTAATTTTATAGTGCGTTTATAGTGCGAGTAAATGGGTGAGAGACATCAACAGTGTGAGTGAGACAGAGGCATTGTCTGCTGCGATGCCAAACCCCAGTATATTAAGAGTTTGCCAAAGGCGTTTCAGAGATAGGTTTCCTATCTTCATCAATAATTTAAAACATTCCCAAGTCTCTGAGTAGCTCAGAGTAAGAGCTGAAGGCATGGATGTCAGAAGGCAGAGTAACTCCCAATTAGTCAGGTAGAGTTCTTTCTTGTTGACTCAGCCAGGGCAAGGGTGGCTATAAAATCCAGGCTTAAGCCCTTACAGATTCCTTAATAGTTTTTCTTCCTTAAATCTGTGGTAATTTGTAAGAGATGAGTGGGCAGTCCAGTCCTTAATCCACCAGGGTGCTCATTAGTGCCACTGCACAAACACATGGACGATAGTGTAAGTTGGCAGATAGAGCTGCTAACACAAAATGGGTTGGGGAATCATCACCATATTGTATGCGAGTGAGACCTGGGAAGAATCAGCAGCTTTTAAAAGGTGCTGGAAACCATAGTGTGACTGGGGGCATTCTCAGCCAAGGAGAGTTTGCAGTGATGCCTTCCAAATTGGTGCTTCATTTTCAAAAGCATTGCCATTACAACTGCTGTTTCTACGTGGGGTTCTGAGGAAGCGGTGATGGCATTTTGTTCCTTATTAGAACATTTTGGTGTTGCACAGAAAATTGCTTGTGGGCCTCTAAAACTGGGTCTTTTGAATGAGTTCTCCTGATCAGCCAGTTTGCAGCAACTCTCTGGCTGTGTCTATCTGATGTGTCATAAAACTCTTGAGTGCTGTCTATTTTTGAGCAAGCTAAACGTGTTTGTTTACTGCACAGCTTATTGTGCACTAAGCTCATCCACATGGCAGGCAATTTTCTAGTGCTTAGACCACTGTTTGACCCAGCTGCCATGGAGGAGGCTATATTAAGTCCACCTGATCAGGGCCGTCTCCATGGTGGAACAGGAAATCAGTCTTTATAGCTGTATGACTCTCAGCTTCTCTATGCAGTTCCACAACTAATTTCCTACCACATGTAGCTTTTCTTACCATTCCTTTCTTTTCTCATGTGTGTATACAGTTAATTTTATATTTCCATGTCATGATAAGCAAATCTTAATCTGAAATGAATGTCATGATTTACTTTACTTTCTCCTGACATGGCTCCCAACACCTGTTTATGTTTTAGTGCTTTTAACTGCAAGTGATCTCATCCAAAACACGCTGGTTGCTTGCACTTGGTTTGGACTCTTGTTTTGCTGCACATTTTAATCGCAGCTTTGCAGTGCTGGTCTGGCTCAGTGGCAGTCCTCGACTGTGAAGCTTTCCTGCTTTGAAACAACATGGATTTTTCAAAGCTGTCCCTTGTACTGTCGAGATCAGATTTAATTAGCTGGATACTAAGAAGTTGCAAGTGCCTTGAAGATTGAAGTTTAGAGGAGCTCTGAAAAGCTTCAGCTTGGGAGAGGATGAAGAGAATGGGATGGCAGTAAAGTGGGGATTTATTCCCCTCGTAGGCATGTTCCAGCACTGCCTTCAGTCATCATGCAGAGCTGCAGATGAGTTTGCCCGAGCCCTGAGTCCTGGCTCATTCTATCTGTATAACCTCAAGTACCAATATAACCTAAGGAGTCTCATTCCAAGACAAACAGATCATCAGCACTGCAACTCAGATTTTCAAAGAGCAGGGTGTTTCTGTCAGTGGTGCAGGCTGCGATAATCTAACATATGGCCTGAGTTGCCTGTGTGAGCTGGTTTCTCCTAGCTCATGGTAAACAAAGGTGTTCATGGGTCTCAGACTGAAATCCTGCATCCTTGAGCTCCAAGTCTTGGTGCGGTTTTGTTAATATGACAATTTGGTCAGTGACAAAATAGAGTTGGATATTTAGTCCCTTTGTTCTGTATCCTTAAATTCCTGTGAAACTGTGGGGTCCTTAGTGGACCCAAATTCTCATCTATTTACACTGCTTGGAGTCTAAGGCAACATCTCTACACTACCATGATTTTTTTTGCCTGGTCTCCCTTGCTGTAGAGTCCTAATGTGCCTGTGCTTTGTGCCTTGGGTTTTACTGATCAGGTGGCAAGAAAGCTGGTAATATGCTACAGGACCAGCGGCTTAATGCCGGAATTACTGGAAGCAGTAGTCTTGGAGTGCTTTTTCTGAGGATAACGAGGCTTTTTCAGACATAAAAAGCAGGAGAAATGCTTATTAGTTATGGGGAAGGTGAAAGGCTTAAAAAACTGATTAGTGTAGCAGTGTGGTCAGATTGAAATGAAAGCTCAGTGGCATAATCGTTAATTGGGTGCTTACTTACCTACTAATTTGAGCTTGGATGTCAGCAGTAGTGCACTTCATCTCAAACCAGAGGTCAGGCTTTAATGCTACATCATAAATTACGTAAAGGCACAACACTAACAATTAGATAATTATGGAGACCCATGCTGTTGCAATTTAACTGGGCAAGTTCAGGGCAATCATGACAGGAATAGCGCTTAACCCTGAATCTGCTGCCTTTCTTTCAACCTGACAGCCAAATATATGTGGCCAAGATGGTACCCAGCCGTCTGGCAGTCCACAGGTTAAAAGCATCTTCTTCTATTAGTCAGATTCATCAGATGGCCTGGGTGAACTCTGAGACAATATTGCTAAAACGTTAATTATGGTTCAGAAAGAAAAGCCTGTATTTTAGTCTACGGGAGATTTTGGGCAGGGCACCGTTGTGGGATTTTCATTTGTTTCTATGCCAAAGCCTGTGTATGTGTTTGGCTTACTTGCCAAAACAAACCACTGAGCCAAAAATAAGGCTGTCTGCAGGGTTTCCTCTGCATGCATCCCTGCTGCACAGGACAGACCCACAAAACCTCACATTGTCACTGCTGGAGTCATTCAGTTTCCCACAGCCAAGTGCTTGTCACAGCCTGGCTGTCAGTGCTGCTTTCTGGGTCAGAAGCAGCGCTGGAGAGCAGAGATGAGGCCACTGCGGAGAGTGGCTTGTGCCCAGCTGTGTTCCTGCTGTGACTCTGCTAGAAAGGCTGTTGCCCGGCTGCAGCCTCTGGTGACTCTTGCCTGCCAGTCTTGAGAGTGTTTAGTGTGGCTACTCTCAATGGCCGTGATGGCTTTAATGGGGAAAGAGGTCAATCAATGCTGAACGCTCAAAAATTCAATCCACAGAAGAGATATTGAAGACAGTGGTGGAAGACATCAGTCTGGTGGATCGGAAACTGATTGACAGTGGGATGAAACTAGTAATGTGCTGCTCCTGGGTTGTTTGGCTGTGTAAGTCCAGGCACAAGCAATGTTCCCTCATCTGGAGATATGTAGGGAGCAATGATTTCCATGGGATGGGAGAAGCCAAGACTTTACTGGACTTATGGCTAGGAATTCCTTTAGTGTTGTCATTTCACTTTTGTTCCTGATCCTTTTGATAATCAGATGCATCACTTGTACTGTACCATTTAATTATCTCTGTAAATACTGGGACTTAGTCTGTACTTTTTGGGGTCTGGGTTAGCCATGCACAAAAAAAAAATAGAGAACTGACTGCAACTGTCATTTTGGCTCTGTTTTCCTTGTTTAGGACATCTATAAT
Organism: Upupa epops; assembly: GCA_013397515.1. Taxonomy (NCBI): domain Eukaryota; kingdom Metazoa; phylum Chordata; class Aves; order Bucerotiformes; family Upupidae; genus Upupa; species Upupa epops. Next base: position 322,205 of record VZRI01009516.1, on the reverse strand, counting down.
AATGTAGAATATAATTATAAAATTTATATAATTCAACACTTCCTGGGTTGAGGGACCATGTGCACTGGGTTTAGCAATCTCTTGCTTTAGCCTTGGTAGTTAAAATTCTTTCAGGTGCTAAGTTTGTTACAAAAGTGCTAGGGAACCCTTATCTGTGGTTCACTGCTTTGAAAAACCACCTTATACCATTTACATCTGTGCTGTGATGGAGCGTGGTGAGGGAACAGCACATCTGGTTATCTGTTACTAGGGCTTGAGTTATGGTAGATTTTTTTTTTTTTGTTTTAATTAGTCTGTGATAAGCAAAAAATTCAGGGGCTGTTCTGCTCTGGTGGTTCTCATTTTTCCTCCAGCCTTCCCTGCTCTCATGGGTTTATTAGTGTAGGAAAAGTGGCAGGTTGTTCTTGCAATGTCTAGACCGCTGTTGTAGACCAAGCAGGAGGCTGTGGGCTTGGTCTGAAACAAATGTCCATAATAGAGTGCTGGGGTGCTCTGGGCAGGTGTTTGTTGCATCTAATTTGGTAGCTGGAGGCTGTTTCTGTGCCAAAATTCACTCTAACAACCCTGCAGGGCAAGCTGCAAGCAGGTTCTGAGCTAGGTTGTCTCTTTCTGGGATGTTCTACAAAGTATGGGGAGAGATGAGCCTCTTTGCCTAGGCTGCTGAGAACTGGTGCTTATTGGGCTTACTACAGCAGTGACCAGGAGGGATTTTCTGGTCTATAGAAAGAGGTGCATCAGGGATAACAGAGCTCCCATCAAGCTGTAAAAACAATCCCATTGTTTGGCTGTCATCCTTCCTGTGATAGCGAGCATTGGGAATGGCCTAGTGCTACACAGGGTTGTGCTAGGTCTGAGTTGGGCTCTTCAAAAGCCTTTAATGGGTTAGAAATTATTACTAGTGCACAGGGTGTGCTGGGGCAGTCAGGCAGCCATGTTGGCAGTTAAAGTCTCCTAATAAAGTTGCTACTGAACTCCTGTAGCCTTTGCGGACCTTTGCTGCTGTACTCATGGCATGAGCCCCTTCCCAAAGGGGCTGTGGTTCTGGGTCTGTGACAATCTGCTCAGTGCTGTGGATGATGATAGAAACACCAGCAATTTCTCCTGGCAGGCCTTACTAGCAAAATGCATTTATAAATAACCCCCCTGACAGGATTTGCAGAAGAAAACTCCAGCCTTAAGACTATGTGAACCCACATGCCTTAAAGTACCAGACAGATGGAATGGTGGTGTTTGCACAGGTAGCTTCTGCACAAATCCTTCTGTAGACACTTCACAGCCAACTTGAGGACATGACCTGTAGATCAGTGCTTGCCCACACAGCCTCTGGTCAGAGACAAACACCTCCAACCCTACAAACTCCACTGCAGTATTTGGTCTTTCTCTTAAGAGTTGTAGCTGCTGGGAAGAGAAGGAACTAGAGTTGCAGTTATTTTAAAAAGTGCAGGTTTCTAGAGCTGTGAAGGAAAGCTGAACAGCATAAAGCAACTGTGCCCTGAAGGTTCAGGAAGCAGAAGGTGAATGAAAGGCACCTGCAGTGATTTCTTTTAGAAGGATCACTTGATGTTTGACCTCTTTGTGTGGCTTCCTGACACTCGTGTCAGGACTTTTGCATCCCTGGGACTTCTGCTGCCATTCACAGAGCAAAGAGCAGAGGCTGGTGCTGTGGTTTGCTTGTCTGGGCACGATCTCAAACAAATGTGACAGTGAAATGCTGTGCCTGAAGTCTATCAAGTGTTTGTGATACGGATTAAAGACACAGCATTGATGAAGCACTTCATGCTTGTGGAATTTGATGCTGCATAGCATTGGTTCCTGTTCTTGGGGTTGATTTTGCAGCAACTGTTGCTTTTATCATATCCTCTTCCTCTCCCTACCTCCCAAACCAGGAAATATCCATGAAAAATAAAAAGCTAACTTGCGTCAGTCTTTCTGTCTTCAAAAGCTTCAGCCTAGTGTCTTGAATACTGATTACCTTGGGATTCATTGCTAGTGGATCAGGAAATGGGTTGAACTGAAGAAGACCTGAAATGTACAGCTGGCCAAGTAAATAGTGTAATCTCTGCACATTGGGAACAAAGCTACAGGTCCAATTTAGTCAATACCTGCAAAGACCTGAAAGCTGCGGCTTGTTCCTTGCTCATCCCTTATGTCTCTGGGTTACATTTCGGCATCGATAGTGCAGGAGATCACCAGTTCTTTGGGAGTTCAGCAGCCTCTGCACGCAAAGAAAGGAGAGAGATATTGACAGTTCTGCTGTGAACGTTTTTGCTTGCATCAGTGGTTTGTTATTCACGTGTACAGCAGGGCTCGGGTAGAAAGTAAAGACATTTTGGGATCCTTTCTCTGGAGAAAAGTTATATCTCCACAGGTCTCTCTGGAGCTTGATATGTTGAAATAAGGTCATGAGGTGAACAGTTCTATTGCCAGACTGTTGACTCCTCTGTCGCTGAGGAGGATTTCTGTGAGGTGAGAATATCCTGGTGAGACCTGTAAATGACCTGGGTAAACCTAGGGGTATGAGACCAATTCTTCCTCTCCTCTTGAACAGACAAGACAACTGCAGCTGTTTCACTCACCTCCTGTGCCAGGGAATTTGTCTGGGGAGTGAAGCCTTTCTCTGAATTTTGGAAAGAGATGCCAAAATCCAAGATTTGTTCCCTATCACTTGGCAGGGTGGGAGTCTCTTTAGTCGCCTAGGCTGGCTTTGCCCCACCATGCTCTTACTACAGTGGCAGTGCAGCATTTCATCTCTGTGGCGCTACTCATGCGCAGTTCTGGAGCTGGAGACTGGATTCTAGAAGAATCCCATGTGTGAAAAAACTCCCTTCTAGGATATGTGATAACCCTTGCTAGTGTCTGCGTTGCCACTCCTCCAATGTCACAGGATCAGTTCCTGGGACTCTGCAAAGCCTCATACAGTGGCTCAGAAGCACATTTAAGGTCAGCAGACTGGTCCAATGTATTGATATGAAGTCTAGATGCTGTTGAACTGTCGTGCACTTGCTATTGAGCTCTGTTTGATCTGAAGGTTTTTGCTTTTCTTTGGACTTTGTTGACAGTCAAGTCTGAAACTGACTGCCTTTGTCTTCACAAAGGTGAGAATACTGGTTTTTGCAGAACCAACTTCTGAGTCATGCACACAGCAGAGATGTACCTCTGCACACCAGTCCTTGACTTAGATGTGCATTGATTTATTTTTTTTCTTTCCAAGTGAGCTTCCAGTAAGCAAATCCCATGACACCACCACGTAGTCTCTCCAAAATACTTACAGGTGTGATACTATCTGTGCTGAAATCTGTTAACGTTCAGGGAACTAGGCACTGTGTGATTTTTGTTCATGGTTGCAATCAGTAACAGGGTGATAATTTTAAATAGGATGTTGGTAGCAGCCAGAGGTGCCCAACTGCAGTAACTGTGAAGAACAAATTCTGTGTATTTGTGGTACAGCTGCCTTTGAAACAAAACCTCCTGACTAGTCTACCCAGGCTGGGACTGGAAGTTAAACAGCAGCATCTGGGACTTGATTTCACTTCTCAGTGGGGGAAAAAAAACCCTTAAGAATTCCTGTTGCATTAACGTTTATTTGTGATACAAATGGCAAAACAATTCCGCAAATGGAATCTTTAGAACTGAGAGATTGAGTAACAAGGGAAAGGAAATGTCAATGCAAGTTAAAGCAAATTTAATAAAGCAAATAAAAAGAATACACTGACACTGAAATATAATCTTAACGCTCTGCCTGCAACTAACCGAAGCCAGGAAATTCTCAGCTAAGTGTTCCCTCAGCCCTCCTAAATCAACCCGTTTTGTTTAGGCATTGTTGCACATAAGCGCCTTTATGAGATGGCCCCAAAACACCGGATGATAATAGGAACACGAGGAAGATACTTATTTCACCAGCTTGTGTCTGGATATGTTGGTGATGGATGTCTCAGTCCTGGCTCTGCAAACCTTTGAAATATCAGCTGAACTTGAAGTGTACATCCACACAGTCTGGACAATCAAGGTCACGGGACAAGTCCAATCCATAAGTGGGAATCAAGGTCAAGGGACAAGTGCAATCCATAAGGTGGTACTGAAGACACAACAGTATTACTGAGATCCCTTTGTAGATGCTCCAATGCTGCTTTTCACAGATACTGAAGAATTGATCTTCACAGAATCATTAAGGAGCCATCATTTGCCAGTTGAGAGACTGAGGTGCTAGGAGATTAAGTGATTTGCCAGCAGTCTCAGAAAGTGTGAGTTGCAGTACCAAGACTTGAATGTTGCTGCCATTCAGCATTTTCTTCCTGAGATGTTCCACTCACAGAGTGAAAAAATTTGGAATGCTCCAAACTTGGAGAGTGCAAACTGCCCTGCAGTTAAATCAGTGGATTTTAACATGAGCTGAGAGGGAGCTTGGTATGTCCAGCTGTGGGTTAGGATTTGGTTGGGGAACTGAGGGTTCCAGAGATAATTGCTTGAAGTCCTATTTGCATCAAAGACTTAGGATGAAGGCTGGGTCAGGGTTTAGCTGCTGCACCTACCAGCTTTAGAGCTGGGAGAGGACTTGGAGATGGGTAATGAGCATTATAAGAAGTGTGGTTAACCTGGTAACTACTTTTTATCTCAAAAAAATAAATGCTGGCCCTGAGAAAGGATTCTTACTCCATCATTTTATCTTTCACTCTAAACCTGGTGCTCAAAATATACTTGGAGTTATGATTCTTCATTCTTATGTAAACATGAATTCTTTCTCACATAAGTAATCCTGTGAAAGCCTTTGGAGTCTGCTTGAAGTTTTAGGTCTGCAGGTCTTTTGGGTGAGATAATACAAGCGACAGTTTGTGCCAAGTGCTTGTGCTTTTGTTCCCCCACCTTCGAGGAGTTAGACCAACCAAAGTTGAACCTCATGATACTGTTCCAGTTGAATAAGAAAACACTGACATCAGCCAAATATGCACATTGTTTGTTGTTCTCAGTTATGTTCAGGAAATGTACCTATTATTTGTCTTCCAGAAGCACAGCAGGAACAAACAGATTTCTTGCCCACATTTGCCTCGTTGCTAGATTCTGTGTCCAAGAAGCTTTGACCTGCCTCTGCCTCTGGAGTCCTCATTGCTAGTCCTGACCATCTCTTTATTGAAGAGCCTTCACAGCCCATATCCATCCTGCTTATCACTCTTACTCAGTATTGACAAATCTATGCCCACTTCTGACAGACTGCAACTAATTGATTCTCTACCAGTGAAGTTTTCCAGCAAACACTTTTGCAGTATCTGGCCTTATGAGTTCCCCGTGGACTCGGGGAAAGGTAGTGAATATCTTCAGAAGTTTCTATTTTTGTAATATTTAAATGGTACTTCCTCTCTTGCTTTCCCCTGAAAAGGCTGTTGAAGATGGGGGAGCAGTGGCACGGTAGAGATAAGGGATTTTTTGCTTTTTCCCCTATGTTTTCATGTAGTGCCGCATTGTAGATTGTCTCCACATGCAGTTTCTATTTGTCATGCTTGGGCTATGAGACCTGTAGGACTAAATGTGTCATCGTCTGCAGCCCCCAGCATATTGGAATCTTAATTTCTGCTTAGGGGTCCCTGAGTTTGTGGTAGTACAAGCATTAAACAGTCTCCTTTGCTTCTATGCAGGGAAATCCAGTAAACCCATCTGGATATAGCCTGGCCTTGCCTTTAAGACTTCACCAGTGGCCCACACTGCCTGTGGTTGACTGCTCTGGAAAGGCTTTGAGTGCCTCTTCTACTGATCTTTAGGGACCCAGTGACTTAATGAGGATGTAGCTACCATGCTGAAAGGGCTAGATGGAAAGATAAATATCAGCACATTTCTAGGTTACAGGATGACTGTTTGTTCCTGCAGTCTGAGGGGAGGAAGCTGTTTTCTTTCTTAAAATCCTGTTTATTTGCTATAGTCATTTAGGGCCTGACTTTTCTCAGTTTTTCCTTTTCCATAACTACAGGGCTGGGTCTAAATCACAGCATAGCCCAAGCTGTTAGTCATTCAAATAATTATTATTAACTCCCTTCTGATGCTTTTCCACATGAAAGTAAGAGTCTCTCTGGCACTTTTCTTACTTTTCTTTAAAAGATGGGAGGTGGAATAACCAAGTTCTTAATTAGCTGAGCTGGTGTTGGAAAGCTCAGTGTCAGATTTGCAGGTCAGTGTTTGATGGAGGAATGATAGGGGGAAGTGATGCATTGACACTGATTAAAGAGCAGTGATGAAGCAAGATAAAATTGACATTTAATTCTTCCCAGCTGAAGTAATGTGACTGACAATACTTAAAGGTGAATAGTCGTATTTCTTATCAACAATGCAACCTGTAAAAAGATCCGTCACAGCCGTCTTCTCTTAATTACTAACAGCTAATTATCCTCAAATCACTGTAGTGCATTGATTACAATAAAAGGTGTCTGCCAACTCTTTCTATTTTGGGTTTATCTGAGAAGGGCAAAGGATATAAAACGAACTGGCACTTCCAGTCATTTCATCTGGAAACCTCAGCTCTTCTGGCCATCCTCCTTTCCTTGTAATCCCTGATGAGACTTTGCTTTTTGCCGGATGCTGACCAGGGACAGCTTGCTGGAAGCACTGAGAACCCTCTAGAGGGGTGTGGGAACACTGCAAAAAGCTAAGCTACTGCCTTTCCTGCTGTTAATAACGGGGGACAATTAATATTTTATAGGACTAAACTTGTTATTGTTTTGGGTTTTAATGCAGTGCATTTTTAAGCTCCTTGAAACTAGCAATGTAATACTGCCTCGCTTTAGTGACAGCCCAACCCAGCCGCCTTCCTTCAAGTTGACAAAAGGCTTTTGATGATCATTTCCTACCCCTTAGCTTATTTCATTGTAAGAAACAAAGGGAGTAACAAATACAAATCCCTCAATCCCTTATTTTCTCCAAGGGGTCTGAGGTGCAGCTGATTATTCCGTGAATATGTTTGCACTGCAGAGAAGAGTGGTCGGGTGATAACGCTTGATCTAGGAGTTAATGCTCATTTTCGAGCTCTGATTGAGCTGAAATATTGCTTGTTGCACCATGGTGACGAAGACAGCGTCCCAGAGAAGTGGCATCCTTTTATCAGTAGATGGTAGTATAACAACGTGGAAGGAGTGCAGCTGCTCTAGGGCTGTCCCAAGATCCAAGCAGTTACATCTGAAGTGAAAACCAAGACAAAGCGAGGTGGAGAGGAACTTTAAAGCCCTGTTATGTTTTACTTTTCACCGAATAGCAGTTTGCAGCAGAGGGAATTAATGTATGTTTTTATTCATGATTTATGCATGGTTTATCTGGAGCAGCCTGAATAATTGATTATTTTTGTTCTCTGGCAGTGCAAAAAAATTAAATATGGGGTGGGCTGGGTAGGGATTTTTTTTTTGAGGCAAAACAAGAAAAAAAACAACTTAAGGAATCAAACAGTGAAAGGGAAAGAGCAGACTCTTTTGTGTCAAAATAAGTGTTGTGTTTCTCTCCAAAACAACTGTTTTGTTCCGTAAATGCTTTGCTTTTAAGGACGGTTTGACTCATTTAACATCAAATTAAAGGAAATTGCCAAACCAAGCAGTTTGTAGTTCAGTTCGAGCTTGTACATATCAAAATAATGGGTTTTAAACGTCCTTTCCTTTTCTATCTCAAAGGCAAAATGTTTAGTGGAACTGGGAGGAGCTTCCTAGAAGATGGGTACTGAGAAACCTGACAGTATTGTGAGGATGTTTCAATGGAGGTTCTTGTTTTGGCCATGACTTTCCAGCTATGAAATGGAAATAAAGCAGAGTAAACCCATAGAGGGGTTTCAGCCCTCTGTGAGCCCATCTTTGCAAAGCCTTTATTTATTATTTTAATTAAAAGCAGACTTTTCCTGTATGTGAGCTTGAGGATCCCAGGGGCTGGATTCACCACATAAATGCACTTAGTCTAAAGAGATCTGTATCGATTTGTATCGGGAGAGGATCTGGCCCAGCAAGAGAGAACTCTGCTTTTCAGTGTAGTGTTGAACGTGCGTAGGGAACTTTGTGCTTTGGAAGTAAAATCAGGAATTTGATAGCAAAACCAAAAAGATTTGCAGAGCTAGTAGCATCCACTGTTTTATATCTCCAAGTCTTTGCAGCAAACACACTGTCATCGTGATACTGATAAAGATAAACTCTATTCCCATCCAAACCTTACTCGATGTATTTGGTGGTGATTGGAAAATGGCAGCTTTTCTTTATGGAATCCTGAAACTTTCAGGTTTCGAGCATGTTCTGACACTGGCTCTACCTCATTGAAAAAATGAGGCTAATTTTCTGTACCAACATTTTTTCCTGTTAAATTCTTTTAAAAATATAGTAGTTTCTGAGAAACTCTTTCCAAGTTCACTCTAACTGTTCCCATGTATTAAAATCAATTCAGCAATGCAAACGTATGATTTCATAGTAGAAGGAAACCACTAATAGTGTATCCACCAGCAGGAAGGGATCGTCCTCAGAAGTCTGAGATGTGGGTTCTCGGGTTGCTTTATTGCATGCTTAGGCACTTTTGCAATTTAAAGAGAGGTTAGAATCCTTTGGGGCTGAAGGATCACAGAAAAAGAAAAGCTAGAAAAGGCTGTTTTCTCACAGACTTGTGGGGTCTGGGCAGCCACCTCAGTCTGGCTTCCATACTTGGCTGCTAGCCGGGAAGTTTGACCTTCTGTAGAGGGCTGAGAGTTAGTAGTTAGATTAAAACTGCAGATTTTTATGTTTATGCAGTGGGGCCACTAATTTCAGAGCAGTCCTATAGTGCCCAGGGCTGGGGATGCTGTGGCCAAAAGACCAGGAGAGATAGATAGTGGTTCTCCAGTGACAGGGTAGCAAACCTGGACTTCCAGCTACAGTCATGTCCCTTTGCAGCCAGGGCCACTTTCACAGACCAGTTTACTGTGGGGTTTTACTTTGTCTTTTATTTGTGAACTTATCTCTGCACCATAGCTAGTTCTACTGTGGTAGATTGGGATGTAATGACAAATGGTTCTTCACCCTTAGCTGTTTGAGGGGTTGAGGTCAGTGTGTGCGTATGTATAGGTCATATTTTCAAGTTTAGCGTCCCTGAAAAACTCTCAGTGAGGAAAGCTCTGTGCCAGCTTTTACTGCTTCTGTTTTGCTGAATCCTCCTTTGTAGTCAGTCTCTTGTCACTCACTTTGCCTTTCCGGTGTCTGTACCGAGGGTTTGCTGCCAGACACGTGATGTGACTGTGGGAGCTGTGGAGAGCTGGAGTGGGAGGCAGGGTTGGTCTTTCACCAGCAGCCTCTTTCTCCCTGCCCAAGAGGATGTATTCTGAGTTTTGTGTAGGTTTGCTGGCCGTGGGTGAAAGCCCTGCAAAGGCATTTGGTGGGCGTGCAGCGACTGTGGGCCTGCCTGCATTTCTGTTAGTGATGCACAAGTGCTGCTCAGAGTGGGCTTAGCTACACAGTGACTGAACAAGCTTTGCGCTTGAGGCTGCACGTGACAAAATCTATTAAAGTACAGGTATATTCAGAGTACGTGGAAAGGGAGAAGGGGGCATGAAGGCATTTTAGACTATCAGAGTGCATAAAGTCATTGCCTGGAATATGGAGCACTTTTATGGGGATGCTCAGGCTGTGTAAGTGATACAGGCACAGCACAGCTCATTCTGCCAATGCAATTCTACCAGTGCCACAGGAAAAGTTTCTACAAGCAACTTGTTCTATGCATTTCTAACTGAAGTTGCAACACATAGCTCAAGGGTTTTGCTTCCAACTCTGAGCAAATGCACTGGCACAGTTTTCTTAGTGAATTGTCTTTTTATCCTAATTATTTTTTAAAAATCAGTTGAAAATTAGTCTGATAAAACAAAAGCAAAGCAAGCTGGCTGTCACAGACAAACCAACCCAGCTTATCCTGACTGGATGTACATCTTTGTTATTGTGTGTACTGAGAGGGGACACCCCAACCACAGGCTCACCTAGGTAGAGATGTGTGTTGCATGTAAAGGAGAAGCCCAAGGGATGCATGAAGGTCATGCCTGAGTGGGAGTCTTCCTGGACCTAGAGATGAGTGCTGTGCAGAAAGTTCAATTGAAGAAAAAGGCTCTCAGTAATTCTAGGTGGCTTTAATTAAGGTGAGAGTGGTGCCGCCATGCCTGAGTGCCTGTTGTTTACATCCAGTGCCAGAAGGCCAATACATGAACATGGAGCATCTTGTGCTAATGGTTCCTTGGCAGGAACTTCACTGTTCCTTTCCAAAGAGCAAGCACGTGTGTGTGTGTTTGCACATCTGGGACTGACACTAACACAGCTTGGTGAACCTGTGCTGTGAAACCACGCTGTGGTAGCAGTTGCGATGGCTACTTGCAGGAGTTCAGATGGAGATGCGATAAATGCTGTTTCTGCTTCAGGTAGGAAAACCTTCCGATGGTAGAATGGTTAAACCAATTCAATTCTTTTGTCTCTGTTCCAATAAAATCAATAGCCCAGTCCCATGGAAGAGGAGGTGGCTGAAAGATGTGTGCTCCTCTGCATGTGCTTGACAGGAGAGGACTCGAGCTTTGTGGCTAAGACTGGAGAAAGTGTTTTGTAGTGACATGCAAGGGCTTGCTCATCTCCAGGGAAGCTGGACTTTGTGAACAAAGTGCCAGGGTAGCAACAGTACTGTCAATATATAAAAAGCCACTTCCTAGCAGGGAATGGATGTTTTACAAAATGCCTTCTGAGGCTTAATGCCTCTACTGTTTTTTCTGCACAGAGCAGGTTGAGAACAGTGGGATCTTCTCAGCAAGTGGACTCTGTGCTTTAAGTCTTAAAACCAGCTCTTTAGATAATTTAACCAAAGTTACTGTTTGACTGCTTTGGAGACAGGTGAGCAGAACTGCAGGCCTTTACAGCAGAGAGGTTGGGAACAATAAAAACAAGAATAAAGGACACTGTGGAGGAGGGAGAGTAGGGACCCTCCACAGTTCATGCAAAGGAATTGGGGATTGCCTCGATTACAGCAGTCTCACCTCAGGTCAAATATTTCTCAATGGGTCTGGAGAAGGTCACAGAAGAAAAAACACCAGCTCACAAGAAGTTAAGTCTGGGATGACTGAGCTTTTAGTGAGCTGTCTGCTTGTTGTCCTTGCTAGAGGAAAGAGGAGACACGCATGTTGGGAACAGGCAGTTTCCAGGCCTGATGAGGTGGGACCCAGCTCTGACAGTACATTTATTGAGGAAGGAAGAAGAGGGCTCCTGTTTTTTATTTGTGCAGCTGTAGATCAGAGCTATTCCAGTGATACAGCTCTTGCAAAACGAGAGGATGCTGAAACTCAATAGGAGTTTCCACTTCCTTCACTTCTGAGCTCATGCCACTAAGGAGGTTGCACAGCTCCTCTGTTGCACTTACTGGCTACAGTAATAAATAAAAAGAGATTGCCCAGGTGTATCCAAAGCCAAACTCTAATCTGCAGACTGCATATTTGATACCGGCATCATTATTCACTTGCACAATGCTTACAGAATGATGAGGAGTAGTTCAAATCCAGGGCAAAATTCCTGTCATGCAGGTGGATGCTGAAAAACAGGACTGACTCATGTATGTGCTGTTTTTAATAGCAGTCGGGGATGGAAGCATTTCTCAGGCTTCTCTGCCTCATGGAAGCTTTGATGAAGAACATAAAGCTCTATGTGTAGACAGATTTGTTTAACATTGCTTTTAAATACAGTCAAGTTAGTAATTGTCTTTGTAATTTTTCCAGCTGTTTCCGTGCAAGTCACCTCTAGGGAGCATTTCTGTGCTCTCAAAATCGGGAGCGAAGTTAAATTGGTGAACTAGCTATATTGAACTAAATAGTTTGTTTTTGCAGCCTAAAGGCTACCTATTTTTACTAGAATAGACAAGTATGCTATGCTTATGGCATCTGGCATTCTCACAGCTACCATTCTCGAGTCTTTGATGGTTTGGGTGGTATTTTAGACAAACTTTGCGCAGAAAATCAAGCAATTATTATTTTAATGCTATTCATCCATCTGCAACTGAATGCCATAATAAAAAGATAAGTATGACAAGACTTACCTTACTGCTCCTTCTCCCTGCAGTATCTGTCCCCGCTTACTATGGCAGCCCTTAACTCCAGGGACAGAGTCATTTCCATTTGAGGTGGGATTCCTCTTCTGGTAGACTTCTACAACATGAACAGTTATTGTATCTAGTCTTCTGAGAGGAAAAGGCATTTCTACAGCATGATTAGTCTCCCCAAAAATAGATGCTTAAAGGAACAAGATGAAAAACATTCTAGGAGAGCTTGTTTTGGTCTTGCTGGCTACCTCAGATGTAACATTCACAGTGTCTAAATATAGATGTGATGAATGTGATCCTTGGTGCCATTCTGTTAGATCTGATGTTACAGTAGATGGAAATACTCTTACGTAGGTGTAGTTATATAGTGCATTGATCTTATTCCCAATCCCTTACTGTGCATTTTAATTTGAGCCAATGCTGTCTCCTCTTTCAAGAGGTGGAGAGAAAACACAGTCAATTACACCATGAAAGCCATGGAGCTCTTTCAGTGATCCAAACTGACTGGGAAGTTACAGTAGAAACCATTCACCCATTCCATTAAAAAAAATAGTAGGGAGCATGCATCCCCATAAAATAATGATGGGCAGAATCAACTGTCTGAAAGTATCTCACCTACTCCATACCATTTAATCAAGAAGCAGTGAGTGGAACTGGCCTAACATTTACAAAGGGAGAACTGACACAATGCATATTTGAACACCATGAGAAATAGCATCACCAGGGACAGAGAGTGAGTTTAGTTAATAATGAATGGCACATCCTATAAAATACCATTACACAGTGTTCAAGGCCCAAGAATGATGACATAATTATTAGGAGACTGGGAGATTAAGATATAATTTAAAAAAACATGACAGGGGAGGGTGTAATTGGGGAGACAAAATACACAGGAAGTTTGTAATTTACATGTCAAAATACCTTTTTCATGTTTTGATTGGATTGGACGCCGCCTTTCCACTTCATTTATCTTGGCTTCAATTAGAGGCAGGAGAAATGACATCTCATGTTCATATTCTTGACACACACTGCTCATAGACACTTTCTAATTCTAACAGACAGTGAGGGGAAAAGGGAAACTCGATTCTGCCTCTGTCGTGGACTTCTTAGTTAACCCCTAATTTGTTTCTAAATGAGCCTGTCACTGTGGTTCAAATGAATATGCGCTTAGGAATCGGGGTGTGTGTTGGGTATTAGCTAGTAGGCAGGGCTCTGCATGTTGTATGGCTGTTTGTACCCAAAAGCTGTTTAGCTGGGGTGAAAAAACAAGCTCAGAACATTTTACCCCCCTAAGAAGAACTTTCCTGTGTGAAAGGCGCAGACTTTTTTATCAGAACAGCCATATTCTCAGCGCACTTGTAATCATACCGAGCCATCTCCAAAGCCGAGGATGTGAGTTGTGATTTTCCCCTTTGGCAGAATTTTTGCTCTTTTTATTTTCTGTCTGTCTCTTTTATCTGGTGTCACCATATGTTTCCCATCGAGCTCTGAAGCCTGCTTCCATTTTTTTTTTTCCCCAGGAACTGTGCTCTGTTTTACACCCATCCCCACCCAAACACGCACACTAGAAATGTCAAAGGTGTGTTTGAGATAAAGCCACACATTTCATCAGGACTGAAGTATCTGCTCACCTGAAGGCATGTCTTGAAGTCTTGCCTCTCTTGGCAACTGTGATTACCCTTTTAATTCTTCTTATGCTTCATCTCAGAATCTGAGTTGTTAGATTATTCCAAAGGCTGTTGCTTCTGGTTTCCTTGCTTTGCAGACAGGAGTGCACAGTTTGAGGGTAGAAGTTTGTCTTTTTATAGGACTTCTGACCTCTAAAACTGGGGGACCTTTAAAGCATCCTGAAGCATCCAGCTGCAAACAGAGGCACTCAAAATCATCAGGCACTTTTGGAAGCCAGTCCCAGGCTTATCAGTAACTCTATTCATTGAATTTCCTTACAAAGCAAAATTGTTCCTGGAAATGCTAATCAGGAAATATCAGAGAACTAGTAGTCCTTGAGAGATCTCCTCTGGGAGGGACTTTGACTCACCAGACAGAGAGAGAAATCAGAGCAGTTGTATGAGGTCTCTGTGTATTCTGTGTGTGTCCTGAACTCCATCAGAACCCCCAGAGGTGACGTGAAGCTGGGTGGAGTGGGCAGTGCTGCTGTTGCTAATGCTGTTGTATTTTTGATGTTTAAGTGGCCTGTAGCTGTACGGGGATCATTTGCCATAAAACTCCCTCTAATGCTGCAGCTGCTGCAAAGGAAAAAAACAAAAATAGAAAACAAAGGTTCAGATAGATAAGAGACTTAAGAAATACAGTTTGGGTCAGGCTAATCATTCACCCAGCCTGGGTATCTTGATAGCCCCCAAAGTTGTTGTCCAGGAGGAGTCTACTACTCTGGGCACCTTCTGCAGGCCTTTCCCTTCATACATCTCCAGCATCTGTAATCATCGGATTAAAGATGTCGCGAGGTACATTCCTCCCTACCCCTTTCACAGACCTATTGGCGGTGAATTTCTCTAAGCCTTTCTTTAAACTCTGCTTATGCTGTCTGCCTCCGCAGCCTCCTGTGGCAGCAAGCTCCACAAGTTCACTAACTGCTTCACTCAGTTTTGCAAACTGCTTTTCAGCAGAGCAGCTTTATGAAGTTTACTAGCTGCATCTAGGAAGGCTCCACTGGATGCCCTTGGAGTAAAATACTATCAAGCTTTTAGACAAGAGTACTTTGAGTCAGAGAAGTATCCCAGTCCTCTGCAGTCTTCACATGCATTACTTACCTAGTGTAAACTACATGGGTAGTGCATGAGAAGTCATCAGGACTGTATGTAAACTTATAATGGTACACATCATCTACTTGAGCGGTTCTCTAACTTTCTTTCTGGAAGAATTGTGCCCCTGGCAGTGATTGTGCTGTACCATAAAGTAATTAAATAAAAAAAGAGTAGTAGTGAAACCACCCTGAAATAACTTTGGCTACAGGCAGAACTTGCGTGTGGTAAAGGGAACTGTCTCCAGTGTTTCACAGCCTGACAGACACTGTGGCAGCTTATGGATTTTACATGAACAGTATTCAAGTCATTCATGAATGTATGAGTGGTAGACACCAGAAGGAATGCATCTGAGGAAAGAACTCATGGGTTAGTCGAGGCACCAAGTCCTTTTGAAACTCGTGATAGCTAAGTTGCATGAACTCTAAACAGTGTCACTCCCACCACTAATTTTGTATTTATTTTAATAAAGCTAAGATTCTGGATTTATGGGCTATGCTAATTTATAGCTGTGGCATGGGTCCATCTCTGTATTCAGTTCTCACTGTGGCCCTCAGAAGCTATCTGAGCAGTGTAAAGACTTCCAGGTTCTATGCAGCTGTACAGGTTCTACATACTAGCAACTTCTGTGCTGCTGTGCAGTACCTGGATTCATACAAGATAGAAACTGCTTGTTCATGAGTTAGTCATGTGCATCCATCCCGTTTCTGCTTAGCGTTATCATGTATAACAAACCCAGTGCCAGTACTTACTGTGGTTTTCCTGTATTTCATTCGGTGATACTTGAGAAAAAAACACAACCGTGTGGTGACTGTTCTAATGATTGACACAAAGAGGAGCGTATGCTGGCCACGGACTGTCCTCAGTGACCCAGAGTTTACTATGAAGGGGCATCTTGCAGCAAAAGTTGCACATTTGCCACTGTGTTGCTTTAACCTACTTTAAGCAGGGATAGACTGATCACCTGGAAAAAGCCCTGGCCTGGCTAAAAGAAAGAACACACAAGAGCAATCTGTGTCTTTATTTCAGTATTCATCATGAGCAAGGACAGAACAGGAGATACAGGCCAAGAGCCCAAACAGAATGCTGTGGCACCCTGAAGACTCAGGCTAGTGCATGCAGCATACATCATTAAGCCACTGGCAACAGCACACTGAAGCCCTGCCCAAATTTCAATTCTTACACTTCAAATAGTCTCGGCTCTCACTAGACAAATGAATATTTAATGCACAAGTGCATGCTGTAATATTCCCAACTGTGCAATCTCATATTAACAGCTATTTCATAAACCAACAAGGCCCATTCAATTGGTGACCAGTTAGACTGTAGCACGCTGCAAAAGCAGCTGTGTAAACACAATGAAGATACATGTTTGTGGATCTGTCCCTGAAAAGGGGACTGTAACAACAGCAGTGTGAATGTCTGCTCATAGCTCCAACAAGGCTGATCAGAACGATAAAGGGAGTCTTGAAGCAGGTCTCATCTTGGAGCTGCGATTTGGTTGTTAGAGCAAAGTCAATCCTATTCAGAATATATAGGTTTAAATAACCTTGAATGAATCCATGAGAATATGCGGTACTATCTAACTTACCTTTACTTGTGCTTCTCAATGGAGGTGTCTGCGTGGGGCCCCTGTTTCTGTGCTTATTTGCAAGGGCTATGTGGTTCATGGATGTTTAGTGGGAGCAGCAGTGAAGTGAGAAGGTAACTTCATAGTACCTTTATCTGCTGCTTCCAACGCTCGCAGTGTGAAAAACATACTGGTAAACTGGAGTGGATGCAAAAAGGAGCTGCTTGGAGTCATACAAGCAAAATGCTTTGCTCTGAGGTACTCTCAATCTTTTTAGCTTATCAAAAAGAAGATTGAGAGATGAGTTGGCTTCATGGTTACGTGCCTCCAGCAGGAAAATGCTAGTTTGTAAGAGGATCTTTTAATCTGTCTATGAAGTCACAGCAAGAACCAGTGTTTGCATGCTGGAGAGAAATGGCTCGGGCATATGTTTGTCTCCACAAGGGTAAATAAGCAATAGCAAGGTAAGGATAGCAGTGAATGGGTGGGTTGTTTTGGTCTCTATATCAAGACAAGAAGATTTTCTGAAAAACATACTTACTCCTTGATGCTTCATTGTTAGATGTGGAGGAGAGGAGCCCTGTGTGTTAGACAGACCTCAGCACTCATTCCTTCCCTTCATAGTTCAAGATTTCAAGTAAATTAATCCTGAGTCTACAGAAGAATGTGGGATTTGATGTGGAAGATATTGAAACACATTTGAAGACTTTGACCTAAGTCATTAAACTCTGTTATTTAATATCATTAAGCAAACAGTGCCATATGGAGTGATTGCAGATGAATGAGTTCCTTTTTATTTTAGAAGTTAAAAGAAAGTGGCCTGAAATTAGGTAGAATAAGCAGGGTGAGACACTAGACCGAGACAAAGTGGGATGTTAAAGGTTACGTGTGATGTAAAAGATGCAGCAGTGAAGAGATCTGATGGTCATAGGCAGCCCTAGAAATAGGTCCTGGGCCAGCCAGTTTTGATTTCTAGAGGTTCCTTTCAATCCATACTGTTCAGTGATTCTATGAAAGTAACCGGGTCTGTTCCAGCATTATCATGCTAACCTTTTGGGAGTCCCTGTTACCACAGTCATGAGTGAATGCTGGGCAAATAGGACATTGCAGGCACTCTGAGTTTATCAGCTTCTAAACAGGAATAATCCTCAAATCACATAATTGTGTAAAACCCCTTTTGTGTTGTTCTTAGACTGGCAACTGTTTGCTGTGCACTGTGGGGGCGTTTTGTTGCTTGGGCAGTCATTATGTCTTTGCAAATATTTCTCTGTGATGCTCTGGTGTTCTTGCAGAACACTTTTGCACTTGCTGAATGAGGTGCAAGCAAGACCTTGGAGGCCTGTCTGTGCAAGCACCTTAATAGAAGGCCATGCATAATCCTTCTGATGAGCAAGGGGAAAAAAAGGTTGTCTGAACTGCACTTGAGCGTTATGTTGCCATGTGGTGTTATGCCTGACACTGAATTTTAACACCCTTTTAAATATGATTTCCTTTTGTTTATAGTTTTGGGCATTTTGTGGGGTTTTTAATTCAAATTCCCCATCCCAATACAAATAAAAGTTTCTTGTGAAGCAGCAGACTAATAAAAAGAGGCCTAAAAAGTTTCCTTAAATATCCTCCTTTGTCTAAGTAAGTCTTTGTAAACGTGCAGGGACTCAGTCTGTGGTTTACAACCTTATTGTTGGAACTTACTGGCTCTGGAGGTAGGAACAACCTGTTGATAGATGACTTGCAAGTGACAGGTTGTAGTCAAACGTGACTCAGGGCAGAAGTGACCAAAAGCTGGTGAAGTGTGATGTCTGATCTGAAGTGACCTGTTTGTCTCACTGGAAGTCTGAGAAGTTATTCAAATCAGAAAAACCGGCGGTGCAGATGGTACCAACTGTCACTCCTTGTTGGCAATCACATTAGGGAGGGCAAGAACCTGAGCAAAGCTTTTCAGATAGAAGATTGCAGCTCTCTGTCTGCTTGCCTGCCTGTCTGTCGGAGCTGGTATACAAAATAAATCTGTTTTGTGGAAAAAAAATTGTTCCAAAATGTTCAAAACTTAGTGATAGCTTACTTAAAAAAAGAAAAGAAACTTTGAATGTAAAAGCTGTATCTTTCTGGTTGTAAATTCCTGGTTTTCTTCCCTGTATGCTGCTCTTGCTTTCTGTCACGTATTGATTCAGAACCTGAGGAGGAAGAGAGTAAAATGAGGAAAAAAAAATCCAGCTGAAGTGGAATGAGGTGAGATATGCTCTCTCACACTTCATACCTGGATTTCAATATTTTTGAGGTATTCCATTCTGATGAATAATTAGAAATTATCTAAAAAGTCCATTTATTGATCAAGGTTCCTTAGAAGTTTGTCTATCCATCACCTTTCTGTAGGAAACTACCCAGGCAGAGGAATGACCGTGACATCTCGATGTGGTAGATTGCAAGGGGTGTGGTGGCTTTTGATAACAGTTCACAGAGAAATATGTTTCCCCCTCTTTGCTGGGTGCAGCTCTCAATGATCTTACATGATGGAGCTGCAGTGATGATCATGATATCAGTGTCCGGTAACAGACTGACTTTTCACATCACTGCAGCAGGTAGGATTCGTAGTGCCTTAGGTAAAGCAAACAGTGTCAGATGCTTCTTTAAATCAGACAGGACAACTTATGGGACATCTTGTTAGCCAGTTTGCTGTGTGGACAAGCAGCAAAGACCTGGGAGCACCGCTAAGCTGCCAGATTTAGGTGTGCTGCTTCCAGGATGCATATAGGGGCAAAACTGGGCTCCCACCCCTGCCTGCATTTGCTTTCTACTGAACAGAATGTGCAAAATATCAAGGTGGACTTGTTAGCCTGAAGTATTTTCTGTGTCTGATTGGCATTGCCTGGGTTAATTCTGAGCTGCCTGTCCATTCCTTGGGAGATGATCTTTTGCAAACTTGCTAATATTTCTGTGGGAGAAATGCTGTGGTTTTGCACAATATTATTATTCACTCGGAAATAACCACCACAAAATGATTTCTTTAGGTTTTCTAGCAGGAATCCCAGTTAGTCTCTTCTGCTGCATTACACAGATATACAACATGGGATGTGACCTAGTGATGGGAGACAACACTGAATGCAAATGATAAACACAGGTCATATTCTGTAGCACTGAAAGCTGTTCCTATGAAACTATTGGTGTTAGGAGGAATGGGTGGCTTTATTTTCACCTGTGCATGAGATTTGCAACTTTTAAAATAGAACACTTTAATATTTTAAAATTTGAATTGATTTTAAAAAAAAAAACTAAGAGAAGGGGAATGACTTGTAGGAATTTTTTTTTTTGCTTCAGGAGTTGTGTATGAAAAACTAGGCTTTTGAGTTTTGAAGCCTGCAATTTGGGGGAGCTGGTTTTTATGGGCTATGGAAAATATTGCCTTTTCTTAGCAGTTGAAGCTTTTCACTGTTCTGTGGTTATGTCGCTGTGCTGAGCTACAGACCTCAGTGTGCAGTCAATTATACACTCATGCTGCTTTCAGATTCACTTACCCAGCCGTGATGACTGTCTGTGAGCAAAACCCATCAGAGAGTTATTATCTCCAAAGCAGAAGCCTCAAATGTTCAGGCATCTAATCTGCCCCTGAAAATCAGTACCTGGTTGTGAAAACACAGGACCTAAAATGACTTCTTATTTTGGATGCTTGAAGGCTGAAAACGCTTTTAAAATCTTTACTATAGCTTAACAATTCAGGGTTGTCTGGGGTCCTTTGGCCAGAATTAGACAGTGCAAGAGGCACGATGTATCACCCGCAATACTAAAGGTCACCTGGATCATGTTATAACGACACAAACCTCTTCGCTGTGCACCGTGATACCCACAGTAATGCTGGATAATGGTTTAGGCAGCATGCTAATTGGCTGGGTAAAATGAGTGTTTGAGGCAGTGCATCTCTAGCTATTCAGCATTTACGACACGCACACGATTAGCAAATCTGCTGCTTAGATCTTCTTGCCATGATTTTAAATCTGGTGTTGGGTTGAGTTTTTTACTTTCAGAACTTTGTGTATCCGGGTCCCTCTTTGCAATTAAGCCTAGTTATGGTGGTCTGTACAGGACTGAATAGACAATACACCTGCTTTTGTAGCATCATGATGAAACTTTTTGTGTTCCAAGGGTAACTTCTGTTTTGGATCGCAGCCTGAGAACGTGGAGTAAAACTCCTGAGGTACTAACTAGTTTAAGTAACTGTGGTCCTAGCACAGTGTGTTTTAATTGTAGTTTGTCAGTCTAAAGATGTCTCCTTTTCACAGTTCCCAAGTCTTACCAGAGTCTTGGATGGTGCTGATCCATTGAATTCAGCATCCATACAATAAACTTGTCTGAAATTTGGCATCATGTTTGAGCTATTTATCCAGGTGCCAGCTAATGCCACCTGAGAGAGGGGGGGAGGGCTCTCTGGAGGTCTGTATAGTTATTTAGGGTGGTTCACCATAAGCAAGAGGCTGTTACATTGAGTTAAAGTTACGTGAGGTGAATCCCATGTGTTATAGAGAAAGATCAACAGAACGTCTTCACTTGCCTCTGCAGTCTGCAGACCAGAATATAGTTCCCAATACCTTTAGCAAATGTAATACTAAGCAGCAAGGAGTTCTCTCTAATGTGTCAGGAAGATAGTGGACAGACTGAACTTTGTGTGTCCAGTATTTTTGCAAAGTCATGGAATTTTTGTGCAACTCAACAAGTGGATTTGGTCCCTTTTTCATAAAAAGCCAAGACCCCATTAGCAGTATCTGCCAGCTTAACCTGAGACAACCAATCTTGACCACCCCCCTAAAATAATCTAGTTTCTCCTGACATATTTGCCAGAGACACCATTTCACTTCTGTGTCTGATGGCATTGTGGTGTACTATTTTAAGGCCAGAACATGAGAGAACCTTAACATGAGAATATTAGAGAAGATCCTGCAAATTAGTACCATTTCCTGCATAGAAAAGTTTTTCCGAGTGATAGATAAGTTAATATAATGAAATGAAGGCTCAATCATTTATCTTCATCCTTAAAAATGAACTGGCCTTCTGGGACATGCTCCTGTGGTCATTATAGTGAAGGAATATTTCATATCTGTTCTTTCATATTCATAGCTGCATCATCTTTGCAAAAGTTCAAATGACTTTGCAAGTTCAGCATTATGGAAACAGCAGGAAAGCCAAAATGAGTCAAGATGAATCTGTATCATGTTCCATCAGCTCAGGATTTCTTGCTGCTGGGCTCTCCATGCCGATGTGCCTGTCCCCTTCCATGCACTAATGCCCTTTGGAGCACTCTGCAATGTGGCAGTCGATACAGAGAACAGGGGCGCTGACAGTCCTTCCATGCAGGACTCCAAAACACCTACTGGGACTTGATGACAATCCTTTTAGAAATCAGGATGGGATGGCACAGAACAGGGACAGCTGGCAGGTTCAACAGAATGGATCAACTGCAGATTCCCCTGTTGGTGAACTTGGCCAGCAAGCTCTTTCAGCAGATGTTTGTCCTTAGGCACTGAATGCTTTCTGGATGCATCTTGCCTCTGCCTCTCAGGAGCAAATGCCAGCACAATGGAAATTCACATAAGCTCACTGACCAACATTAGCAAGTGTTGACCTGACGATGGGCTTCAGCATGTAAGCTGGGTTCCTTGAATGAACAGAAGCTAACGCCTCCTCCAAGGAGTTATAATGAAGAAATTTGGAGTATAAGAAGGGTTTATGTAGCATTTGCCAGTCGCTTTTATTTTTGAAGCAATTTCATCTTGCCCAACATGTATGATTTGAATGCTCTATCGACTCTGCTCTCTATACTTTCAAGCAGGTATATTAAAAATGCAAGAGGAACTACATTTTGAAAGGGGGGTGTAGGAGAAAAGAAATGAAATAATTATTGTTACACATTGGAGCATATTAATGAATACATTAATAATTGATCCACTGTTATGTTTTCCCCTAATAGTCATCAAAATCTGTATAAACCTGCACTACAATACATAACATCTCATTACGACGTTTGCTCAAAAAATCAATGCATATCTAAGTTATTTGTGTCAAAACTCATTTATTTCCACAATAACGTGGACTGTCAAACCTTGACATCCTGTTAATAACATCCAGTGCATTTGCATATTATTCAAATATTTCCTTTTATGAAATGGGGGGACTTTTACTTACACCATCCTACTTGCAGTGCTTCATATATTTGCACATTAGCTCAATTCACACAGTTATAGAAGGGTTACCTGTGGCAACTAATTATACTGCACTTTATGCATATTAATGGGCCGTGTGAGCAGCCTTCCTCTGTTCTGTGGTGAGATGAGGGGGGAAAAAATAACAGTGTAAGTGGGAGACCTATTACAGGCAAAATGCAGGCGAGTGGAAGACAGATATTTTATAATGTTTTCTCTTTGATGCCCACAGCCTTTTAGAACAGCCTAACCTGAGTGGGAAAAACACCTCTCAGCAGTCCCAGCAGCTTTGAGGTCAGATGTGAAAAATATTACCTTTTCTTTTTCTTTATTTCTTGTTGGGTGTTTTTTTTTCCCTTCTCTGTCTTCCCCCTCCTTTAGTTTCTGCACCCTGGCTTTGCCAACACGCTCGGTGCTGCTCTCAGCCCTGGTTGAGATCAGCACCTCACACAAGATCAGTCTTTTAATGTGTAGCCTAAAGCCAGTGTCTGGCCTCCGATGGAGTCATCTTGGAAAAGGCCTTTTCACCTGCACAGATGAGAGCGACAGGGTTTGTGTTGAAGAAGCCTTTTGGCAGCACATGTGAGTGGGAACAGAGACCCAGCTGTAGGCTGCTCAAGCGATTCTTGTGACCAGGTGTCACAAGGAGACAATGAGAAGAGTCGAGCCATGAGAATGGGAAGAGTTGGCAGCCCTGCTGCAATACAGAGAGGGGCCACATCCTGCGCATGCAAATGCCTGCACAGCCATAAAACTCCCTTCCTTCCTTCCCCACTGTAAGTGCAGGCAATCTGTCAGCACAGAGGTCCTGCAAAGGGCAAAAACCATCGGAGGGGAGTGTTGGAGAGTGCATGGAGGGCACCCAGTGCAAAAGGCTGAACCATGCTTCCTTGCTGGGGTGTTTTGTGAGATTGTCCCCACCTACCTACAAAAAAAAAAAGGAGAAAAACTCCTGTGTTGACACAATGGAAGAGACAGAAAAGGAAGATTTGATTTTATGCAACAGCAGATGTCTCCTAAGCAGTAATCACAGTGTCAGATAGAAAAACTAATCATATTTCAGTAGCTTGTTCAGATCTCTGATTAAAATTCAGTGATACCATTCCTGGATCCTAAAATGCAACAGTCATCAGAAACAAAAGAGAATGAATCATAATTAATGCAATTAAAAGAGCCCTTCCCTTTTTCTCCTTTTTTTTTTGATGGGTAAGCTACGCTGACCTTACCAGAGACTAAACCCACTCTCGTCAGGTCTAAATCCCAACTCACTGTGGGAAGAATTCCTAACTTCTTCTGGATGTGAGGACATGGGAAAATAAATGGGTTTGGTGGCTCACAAGAAGGGGAGAAACCAGATGGAACTATGTGCCCAGTCTCCCTTCTTTTTGGCTGCTCACAGCAAAGTCAGTGATACGGTTCTCTGGTCGGGACTGGCAGTTAGCACCCCAACCAACCCTTTCTAAGACAAGCCCAATCTCCAGAGTCTTTTCAGTCAGTCTCTGGTCCACCTGCTGTACGAAGTAGACAGAATTTGCTGAGTAAAGACTGTCTTTACCTGGAGTGGGTTGTGCAGTCAGAGTGTCAATGGAACACTCAGCCAGTGCAGACACTGAAGGTGTGGACTAGAACTGGGGCAAGGCAATTCCCTGGCCATCACCTTCCCTAGGCAGATAGCTGAGGCAAGAGAAGAGGAGGCTGGAGAGTGAAATCAGGAGGTGTCGTTTCACGCTGATTGCAACTTCGGGTCTGATAATCAGTGAGTTTTCACAGGGGAGATACTTTCAGTGAGGATTTATTTGGCTGTGGATATGAACTATTTTTGATGAGGCTGAAAATTATTTAAATGATACCCATTAAAAATAAATCTAAAACCCAAATAGTTTATGCTAGCTGAATGTAGAATATTTTTGTAGCGGAACAGCTGTATGAATTTTGTGATGGAGGACTGGGAGAGCGGTTCCAGTAACACAGAGGATGTTTGATGCTCCTTTTTCTACACCAGCTGGACTGGTGGTGCCTGCTTCATTGAAATCAAGTTTAGATAAATTAATTTTCACTTTACAATGGCACTTAATGCTCATACACTGTGTATGGTTTAATTCAGCATCTTGGGTAGGTGGAAAACTCCAGTTGTTTGCTGGTGTGAGAGTTCTGCTGTAGTGGAGGTCTTCGGAGTCATAATTTCATGGTGTATCCCAACCAACTCTGAGTAAAGAACTAAAAGTGAAAGGCTAGTTAGGAGATACAAGTGTTAATTTTATTCCAAAGCTTCTGAACTCTGAATTGCTACTATTAGGTGTTAAAAAAAGTACTCTGGTACTTCGCTAGAAAAGCTGACAACCTGCTGTCTTATTAACATAACTCTAACATGTCTGAGAGATCCAACCCAGCAGATTGATTATGTTCATGTCTCAACCACAGTACTGGTGATGATATGCTAGTAAATATATCAATGCATCACCGGCTCTGAGCACAGGAGCCTTCCTGTGACATTTTCTGAATGAGCTATGAAAATGAGAAGGGTTTGTGCATCTACTCTACTCAAGTAGCAAAGTCGAAAAGGCTGCGCTGTTAGGCAGAAGTGCACCTGGCAGTGATGATTAACTCCGTGGTCTGGGTAGTGTCTCTATTGTAGAGATGTCACTCAGACAAGCAATGCAATAGCTCAAGCTGCAGATTCCTGGAATAAGAAAAAGTCAATTTACAAAGACTGTTTTCTTCCTGAAGGAACAATAGGTGAATCGTGCCTAAGTCAAGAGGCTGGGCTCACTAGTTCTGTTCTCTGTCTGGTGGAGGAGAGTGTTGGTAGGCTGGGAAAGGGAAGTGGGTAATTAATGCCTTGAGGCAGGTTACTTAGCACAGGTAAGGAGCACAGCTACAATCAAAGATATCTGGCTTTTTCTTCCTTTCTTTTATAGATTTTCTGTATGACTAAAAAGTCATGTAGGATATTTTTTGAATCTAAATGTAAAATGGGAATCGTAACCATTTTCTTTCTTCTGTCCTTTATCTGACTATCCACATCGTGTCTAGCACAGAGGACCTCTGAGCTCAGCTGATCTTTCCATGTACCTGAAAAGTACAGCAAGACCAGTGATTTGGGACATCGTGCATGGGTTATCGCAAAAGGACAGCCCGGGAATGACATTTCAGCTGGCCAAGACCTGACTCTGAATTGTCAGGTTTGAAGTCCCAAAGGACTTTGTAACCAGACACGGGGCTTCAGACAAGGAGGGTAGTGGCAGGCAGCCCTCAATTAGGGATCCCCTTTCATGTTTTGCTTGTGACAATTGAATTATTCTTGTAATGTCATCTATTCTTTGGATAGCTCAGTGAAATAATCGTGGGTGTTCATGTGAGTTAACCTAATACACCTACATAAATACCAACCTTATAAGGCCATTTTTCTGGCATTGTGATGCAAACAAGGTAGAAGGTTCCCCTGCAAGACCAAAAGGCTTTTCTGATTTGTCTTTAGGAACTGCTTTAGGCTCCAGCAGCTGCCAGAGTACTGTGGGAGACCTTTGCATCAGCATTAGCAGATGTGAACTCTTCCAGAGCTTTTGGGATGATGGGCAGCTGTGCCTGACCCCACAGCAAGTTAGTCGGGCTGGTTCACCCAGAGAGGCAGTTAATGCAGCAACCAGAATCTCACCCGTGTAGGGAGGCAGAGCGCACAGAAGTCTGAAACATCATTTTAGCTTTTAGTTTCTTTTGATACAGTGGGAGGGAAAATGAACTCCCTCTTTGTGCTGCGAAACGTGGTAACCAGGACAGGAAATCCAAGACAGACGAGACACTAGGATTGTTCAAGGAGTCCATGTGTGGTCTGATCTGGCAATGACTCGCATGTGTCTCTGCAGGAGTCCCTCTGAGGACATGTTAGTGCTGCAGACTTCACGGCAGCCTCAGCTTTAGGGGAACAGAGAACTTCTGCTGTCGGCGCCGCTGCAATGCTGGCACTTACGGGATTTTATTGCCCTTAGCAGCAATTCTTTCCTAATGTAAAACTGAGCTACTATATCTTACAGGAAAGGACCTAAACAATGATGTATTCAGGCCGATGGGACTGGATTAACCCATTAATAAATAGGAGGTGAAGAGAGCAATCTTGTTGAACGTAATGTATGCTAATGACGTGACCTGGCTAATGGAGCCCTTTTCTATATTCTGTCATTGCCCACATCAATTATGCAGCCTCAATTATCATCCTGTTTTTGTATCATGTGGCTGAGAAATGAGAGACTTAATAGAGATGTTTCACCCAGTAAAATGCCTGATTAGGTTATGAAAGCAGAAACTCAAGGAAAAGAAGGGGGAAAAAACACCTTTGTTACATTACATCCTGATTTAATTAGCCAAAAGACATCATTCTATCTCAGGTCCTTTGAAGCTGTAGGAATATCACTGTAGGCTCAGCAGCAGAGATGACTAACTATCTTCATACCTACTGCAAATACAGTGACGTAGCTCTAACAGACAGACCGATCGTAGCCAAGTATTGCAAATTAAGCAAAGATCTTTGTTTACATCATGGGGTTAAGGGCTCTGATTAAGGAGAAAAGGAGGAGAGCAATTTTTGAGAGGCAGAGCTGCAGTCATCTGTAGGAGGAAAACGCAAGCCCATGGTCCTAGTGGCATCTTGGTGCATGTGGTAGATTGCAGAGGGTTCAGCGACTTTTGGTAGCAGTTCTCAGATAAATATGTTTCCCCCTCTTTGCTGGGTGGTCCTTACACAAATCCTTGTCTGATTTACACAGGCTCTGACTGAGCTGCAGTGTCACAGATGCTGGTGTAAAACAGGGGTGATGAGATCCTTGGTGTGTGTCAAAGTTGTTAGTTTCCTCCTTTCCTCAGGGTCTTGCCTACCATGATAAGGAACGATGTCACGCTCACTGAGAGCACAATCGGAACAACAAAATGCCCTCAGTGCTATATTTGGTCATCCATTCTTGGCCAGGCCATCTTCTGGTCTCAGTAAATAAAACAAGGAGAGTCAGGGAGAAATAAACACCTGGGCCTACTGTTCCAGCTGTAGCTCTTGGGTTTGAGTGCCTCCACTTCCGGATGTCTGTCCGTTTTGGTCTGACTCCGAAGAGCTGAGTCTGCAGCTGAAGCTCCTCTTGACTGCGGATGTCTGTCGCTTCTAAAAATGGTTGATACTGACCTAAGCTTTTAAATAACTCCCTCTGCAGCAGCCAAATAAAATAGCAATAAAAGTGTGATTTGCTAACCGGGAGCAGCATGTTGTCACAAGCTGTATGTTCTCGCTGGTGCTCGCAGGCTTCTGTAACTCGGTGTTAAGTTTGCTGATTACCATGAGCTTTGTGGACAGTTAAACCATTTTCAGTTAAGCTCTGTTCATACCACCCCAGTGCCATGCATCTGTAATCTAATGTGCCCCAAAGAGCGGGAATCATGTGTGTTAGGTGGCTGTAACTGGTCAGGTCACTCTGTCTGCCTAAAGAATGGTATTTAAAGACCAGGGCCCATGGCAGAATGAATGGCATTGATTTTATTCTTTGTTTATGTGCCTTGAATGACCCCCAGCCCTGGTGAGCTAATTTTGTGCTGAAGAGAGATGCGTGGAACTTCAGATGCTGTAAGAAATGTAAATTTGAAAACTAAAAAAGAAATTCTTAGGCTTTTGCATTAGGAAGGCTCTTGTTAGAAGCTGCAAGGTGATTTTTTCACCTATGTGTTTTTGAATGTTGACATTTAAATAATAGGAAAGAGTGGGGTTGAATTTCTACATCCTCCCCACCTTCTCACACACACACAGTCCTCACCAGCTTCATCACAAGCTTCAGTTTTAATTTGTGAGCCTTTGTGGGCAGGAGTGGGGTCATGCTTTTGAAGTATCTGCTTCATTATTGCTTTGTGTACTTTCCTATTAACTTCCACACAGTATCCAGCTTATCGCTGCCTGATCCTTCGTGCGTCTCAAATGCAACATGAACTGCCAGGCTGCGTGTGTTTCCTGACCTTCTTTTCAGTTCTATACAATGTCCATATGATCTATCGCAGCTTTGAAAATTCAACGGCGGGGTAGAGATGTCTTTGCCAGAATTGATCTTTCTCTTTTGCTCAGAAACCATCAGATAAAGGAATACTTGTGACAAATAACCACCAGAAAGATCACCACGCTAGAAATCTTCTGCTTTGCGTTGTGCTAGCTCTGTGTAATTTGGATGCGTCCTCAGTTACTTGTCTTTCACCTTTTGGGGTAATTATTCTCTTGTGGGTGACGAAGATTCTTGATCTCATTTTGACCAGCAGAACTTCTGGCAAGGAAAGATTTGGCTTCAGGCTTTGGTCCACAAAAGCTTAACCTTCCTTTTTTTTTTAACTATTACATGATGAGTTGGAGAAGCTTTATGAGATTAGAAGCTCGTTACAGCTTTAGGGTCATCACTGAATGACTTTATCCAATGGCCTTTGAGCAATTCCATGAGGGCTTTGGTATCATCCCTATTAAAATAATCTTGTGTACATTGTTTAATTTCTACATCCTTTTCATCTAGCTAATGAAAGAAGAGTGTTTTATGATTATTCATCATTAGCCTTGAAGCTGCTGCTTCGTTATACCCAGGGCAGGGGTGGGTGAATTGAGGACTAGAGAAAGGAGAGCATTTGCTAATGGTCCTGGAGCCTAAATCTTGCCTCACTCACTCTGTGTGTGATGTGGTGATGAGTAAAACTGGAACAAACGTGGCTTCATAGAATCATTAGGGATCAGAAGGGACGTTGAAAGATCATCTAGTCAAATCCCCCTGCCACAGTAAGATCACCTAGACCAAGTCGCACAGGAACAGATCCACTACTGTTTGATGAACTACAACAGTTGCTCTGCACCTCCTGGCCGGAAGAGGAGGGTTTTACTGAACTTGAAAGATTTGGATTTTTTTAGTAAAAATGAAAATATTCTAAGCCAAAATGTTGGAGTATTTAAATGACCAAGGCCCAAATATAGAAGATCTGTTGTTCGGGTGTGGTGTCCTCTCACTCCTTTCCCTTCCCAGAAATCAGGTTCTGATTCTGAGAAATGTTGTTGGGACAACACTGTGTTTCACTTGACTTTTCACCAGTTCTACACTTCCTTTCATTTGTGTGTGGCTCACTGGGTCCCTGAGCAATGAGACATGCCTCCTAATTCAGAGGTGGCAATTAAAATCATGCGTTAATCTGGTAGCATCAATTACAGGCAAAACCTCAGCACCCAAACAAAACGGCCTTGAGCTCATAGCCATTAATGGTTTTCACTGCAGTGCCAGGGTAGGACATTTAACAACTGGCCTGTGCACTGTCTGTTCCAGAGTTTTATGGTTTGTGCAAGAAGGGTGGGTCAAAATGATCGATAAAGCAGTGTGGGATATCTTACATGCAGCAGGCTGTTCATAGATCCCACAGCAATGATTTTGGAGTGTTAGATGTAGAAATATTTGTCAGAGGTGGAAAGCAAGTTACAAGTTGTGTGCCAGTGTTGGCTGCTCTCAGTCCATTCTCACATGTTCAAGGAGAAGGATGGTCTTGGCAAATCACCCCAGCACTAAGTAGAAGTCATTTGGAGCCCATCATGGATGATCAAGGTTGGAAATTGGATTAAAGGACAAAACTAATAGCTGTTTACACATTATTCAGCCCAACTCATCCAACACAAAGGCTTCTGGGCTGAGCCTCTTTTGGCCATTGGTTATCACCCAGTGCTGGGGATACACTGAATGCACAAACACTGCCTGATGTGATAATGAGCTGACATCTCTTTTTGCATCTGGCATAGAGGAATTGTCCCAGTGACCAGCCAGCTCTCTGCAGGCTGTGGCCAAGAAATTGTACGGTATGGGACCTGTGCACTGCAGTGGGAGAACAGGGGGTTGGAACTCTGAATGCCACAGCTGTTGGGTGTATGTGCATGGAGCCGGATCAGATGTGTATTTATTACCTGTGGGTGTGCGTTGCTCCTAGAGAGGGCTGTTTGACAACTGTCACGTGTGAGCAATACAGGTGATGTGTTTCCTGTGCCTGACACCCCTGCACATGTGAGCACAGCGAACAGTCTGTTGGTGTCTCTATATGAAGGCTAGAAGAGCTGTGTGGAATTTGGACTTTTTCTTTCATGTGAAATGTGATCAGATCATTCCTCTCCTGAACTGGTTGATCTGATTAGAGGTGACTTAAAAAAAAAAGACGTGAACAGGTGGCAGACATAAATACCCAGCTGTGCATTACTGCTGATTTTATTGCTATTTTATAATGTTGTCCGTGGTTACTTTACAACAATTTTCTCTATTCCTGGCATTGCTGTAAATCTCACTGTAAAACGGCCCTAACGTGTAATGAATACCATTAAGCAAAACGGAGAAACATAGAGAAATCACTCTTCTGCTATGAAAAGAGAGACGTGGAGAGAGATGGAGCTGGGGGAATAGCAGAAAGCCATGGGGAAAGAATTAGGGGACCAAAAGGCTCGTTAGGTAACGAGGGTAAATCTCTTGCGCTCCGCACACGATGCCATAAAAGCATCGCAGGATAAAGCAATAGCTGCTTCACCCACTAGATGGAGATGGAAAGAAGCATTTTCTACATGCTATTCCTGGTAGCTGCCTGCTCTGTACTCTGCTTGCTTATTGAATGGCTTTTACTTACAGTATCTTAAGCCTACCCTTAAAGCAATTACAAGATTTCTCCAGAGTAACATTTGGCATGTACGGGCTCTATCTAGGCTTTTAGCGCCGGCTAATTTCCCTGGCCTAATTTTGTATATGCTCCCATTTATATTCATGGTCAGTCTCTATTGTAGTTACAGCCTTTTTCCTATAGAAGACACCTCATTCTTTCCTGAATTTTATTGGGAACTAATACAGCTCCTTGTATATCAGCAGGATGAGGCTAGAGAATTTGAAATACTTTTACTTCTGAAAATCAATATCTTAGTGGCTTTGTCCATCGTTATCTCTGCTCATTTCTTTAGTAGCTACAAAGATTTGGGGTCAAGTCCTTTGGCAAGGACTGACTAAAACAATGAATTCCCTGTCCTTTGAGAAGTCCAGCACCAGTGCTTGCTCCAAAGCCCAAGGCAGATCTTGCAAATGTGGAATTTTCATAAATGTTGTTGATGCATCCACCGCCTTTTCTGAGAGTTGAGTTTGTCACAGAATTGAAGCCAAAAGTTTATAAATGCTTCAAACTCGGATATTTTGGAATTAAGGAAAAAGCATGCCATAACTCCTGGCGCAGGAGAAAAGGCAGCAGGGGTGTGCTGGCTGCAACAGACTGTGCTCTACAGCTGTGTTTCCTCATTACAGTCACATCTGGAGCAATCCCAGCTCCTGTGTGCTCCTGTATGCTGCTGCAGCACCGGCTCTGCCTGCTTTTCCAGACACTCAGCTTCTCAAAACAAAGCCTGGAAGCCCAGCTGTGGTAGCAAAGCCTGAAGAGAATATGATTCCCATCCGGTAGGCTTCTTGGAATCCATTCCTGTGGACTCACTGCAATGTGTTGGAAGTTGCAGAGTTTCTGACAAATGTTTTGGATTCAGCAAGAGAGTGTCTTCCACTGAAATGCTGTGTGACCTCCAGACTTCTGACCAGTTCTGTACTGATTGTTTTGGGAAGAGGGAAACAATTCAAAGAACTAGATGATCTGGTGCTTAGGGACATTGTTTGGTGGTGACCTGGCGGTTCTAGGTTAATGGTTGGACTTGATGGCCTTAAAGGTCTCTTCCCACCAAAGATTCTGTGAATACCAGAAAGTCATAGAGCATCTTCTGTGTTGGAAACTCACTGTTCTCATAGTGCTTATGAACTGGAACAACATTTGTTGTATTTTCTGAGAATCTCTTTTATTGAGGTTTAGCTGTCTGTGTTCGTTGTGTGACCAGGGCAGGCTGAGCCTACAGCTGAGTAGTTGTGGCAGCTCTGCTGATGGTTGTTGAAACACTAAAGCTGCTGCGGTTCATTTGCCCTTGCCTGCACGACCATCTCTTCAGTGCTGGGCTGGCATATAGTCCCCTTCTGCTGTGTAATATGCTGTACTCTTGGAATGTACCTGCTCTAGGTACATTCTAGAGTCTGCTTATACAGACTCTGCTAGGGAAGCAGAGAAAACATGTTTGAGCAGGACTATGAATATTATAGAGATCATATAGCACCACCCCACAGAGCCATGCCCCAGCTGCTAACCTTCTGTATTGCCATGCACTGTTTGTACCTGAAACATTTGCTCCAGTCCCTTGCAATCCCCCAGAGGACCAGCAGTTCCAGAGCACCACATACTTTCCTGTTCTGCTTTTCTTTCCGTTGTCACTCACTGCACGGGATGGAGATATCCCCACAGGTTTTTGCACCACTGTCCATTTACAAATGTAGGTCCCAGGGCTCAGTAAGCTCCACACCTGCAAATCTTGGTCTTTGCAGGGCAGAACCTGAGACACCTCTTAAGCTGTTTATTCAGTGTTACTGTCACTTTTCATTCTTCAAAAGGGTGAGATCAGAAACCACTTCATCAGACCCTTCTCTCTCAACAGCCAACTTCATGAATCACTTCCAAAGCTGCTGCATGTCAGCAAGGTAAACAGGAGCTGGAACACTTGGGGCTGCTCTTGCCCTCATACAAGCTTTGGCTTCCATAGAAGATTATGGGTGACTTTTAGGAGATGGTGATATTTCAGAGTAAGTGCTGTAGTGTTCTGCTGTGGGCTTGAGCTGCAGAAACTCCACAAAGGACAGAAGTGGTGTGTCATTCCTCTAGCAGGGCCACAGTTTACTGGGGGTGGGAGGTTTGTCCTGCCCATAATCAGGAAATGTCCATTAGAAGAGAACATGGAATGGGTCTGGATTAGATGGAGCTGCCCGTAGGCTTCAAATGGGGCTGAGCTGTGGTTGAAGGCAGGTACCACTTCTGAGTGTGACTAGCACTGAGTGTGGTCAGCCCTGCTGTCTCATAGACCAATTGCCCTGAGTGATTGTCCCTAAAATGTTCTGGGGATGCTTTCTGCAGTTAGCAATCAGTATTAATCCCCAAAGAGTTTATTTAGTCTCGTACATGGGCTCTCACAGCTGAGCCTGAGCCTGGTCCTCATTTCTGAGCAGCCTGGGAGCTCCCTGTAACAGCTGCCTTGTCGGAGGTGAATTTTCCACGGTGCCAGGAAAGCTTGCAAGGAAGTTTGTGTTACACTTAGTCATGCTGCTTGGTTCCAGCAACGTTATTTGTCCCACAAGACCCCAAATGCAAAAATCACTTACAAAGGTATAAAAGCCCCCAAAGCCCCGAGCACCAGGCAGAAACACTCTTTTACAAGCCACTGATTGCTCCAAGGGTCTCTGTGGCATTGAAAACCTGCCATTTGTTGGCCTTCTGTAACCAAATACACAAACGATGTCTCAGGTGGCAGGGGGAGTTTGTTTCCAAATCTAAGTGCTTTTGCCAAGAGTGTGTTAGAGCAGGGGGAGAGAAGTATTTATTTATTTAAAGAGGGATGACTCTTTCCAACTCAAAAATGTGTAAGGTTTTTCAGACCCATTGCAGCTCTTTCTCCAGAGAGGACAAGTGTGTTCTCTGGCTGTAAGCTGGAGTGGAAGGAAATTGGAGTAAGGGTGTTTTTGATGGTGTTTGAACAAGGTCTTTAGAAAGCCCTCAGGCAGCAAATGTGTCACTGCTAAGGATGGTCCGGGCTCTCTGACTCTGCAAAATCCCACTTAACCCACTGGGAACCCCAACCCACTGCCTGGCACAGGAGCTGTGCTGTGCCAGGGGCTGCACACACCAGCCAGTTCTTCAGTGACAGGGGTAGGCACTTAGAACAACAGAAATAATGTTTTCTGTAAGAGGGGCAGGGTTGCAAAAGGGGAATTGCTCAGCTCATTTTGTACATGGGAAAGACTTGTGTACTGAGTAGGAATCTAAACTTTCAGTGCTGAGTTCCTGTTAACTGCTGTTTTACCTTTCATTTCTCTGGTATGAATGACTGTGCCCTGTGAGTGTTCTTGCCCACATGGAGAAGTTGTGCTCCCAGTTCCAGTGGCGATGTGAGAGGGGAGTCATGTTTAGAATCCCAAGGCTACAACTAAACACTATCACTAAGCTCCAGATCTGCACAACTTTGAAACATGACCAGGGATGTCGATTCAACCCTCTCCCTGGGCAGTCTGTGCCATGGCCTGATGACCATTCCCATGAAGAAGTTATTCCTAACGTCCAACCTAAACTTCTCCTTGTGCAAGTTGAGGGCACCTTCTCTTATGTGCAGGGAGGTCTGATGCAGTGAAGTCAGCCCTCTGCTACAGTTAAAGCATTTGAAAGGGAAACCTGCAGGTCAGGCTGTTTGACCTCCAGAAGCAGGACAAAGAAACAGGAGTTTGGTTCCCTTCGTAGATGATGACAGCTTTCTGTGCTGAGGGACACACGACCCTGGACATCTTTAACATCCCTGGGTGTGATAGAGACATGGGTAATGTGTTTATCAAAGAATCTGTCTTTTGCATGTTGTACACCCATGTATCTATTTCAGGGTAGAGCGGCTTCATTTAAACTGCCTGCAGAGATTAAATTATATTATTCTCTTAACATGACAAGAGGGTGACAGACTGCGGCTCCACCACACAATGGTACACAGCGAAGCGGAACTTGGAACATGTAGCTGCTCCCTCCCGGGGAGGAGCGCATCGATTGAAGAGCCGTGTAGTGCATTAGAAGGACAAGCGAGCGTGGATTAATTTCGACAATCTGATGTAAAACACGAACATCCCCTTCTTGAGCTAAATTGCAAAGGGGATTCTGGGCCTGTCAGGTGTCACAGTGCAGGGGACTCCACGGTGCTGAGGGGAACGAAAGAGCAGCAGAGGAAAAGCTTTAAGGTTTTTCATCTTTGTTTTGTTGTTGGCTCCTGACCTCACAATAAATAAATGCAACTTTGCATAGACAGAACAAATTAACCCCTCTTGTTTTCCAGATGGGAGCAGGAACAGTCCCTTGTTTGGGGACCAACTGAGGGATTTAACAGAATTTAGCTTTCCAGGTCTTCTCTCTGCCCTTTGGCAGATCTGCATAGGTGAACTTTGATTTTAATGGAAGTGTGATGCAGATCCTCTTCAGGCCTCATTCTCTTGTTTGCAGAACATCATTTCCCTGCCTTAGAGGAGTGCTGTGAGGATTCACACATTAAAGATCAT
Organism: Upupa epops; assembly: GCA_013397515.1. Classification (NCBI taxonomy): domain Eukaryota; kingdom Metazoa; phylum Chordata; class Aves; order Bucerotiformes; family Upupidae; genus Upupa; species Upupa epops. Next base: position 286,486 of record VZRI01009516.1, on the reverse strand, counting down.
GAGATGCTCATTGTTGGATGTATTTCATTCAGGTGACTTAGAGAAAGGCAGGCTGCTCTGCACTGTAGTAAATAAGGTGAGACAGGCACACTGGACTGTTGGTAACGTAAACATCAAAGATCTGGCTTGCAAGTCTGTCTGTTCTCAGTTTTGTCAGGACCTTTAAACCCTTCAAACTTTTCTCTGATAGCATGGTAAAGTGTCTTCAGTGCAAGTTTTCACTTGTGCTGCAGAAATGGTTGTGCTAGAAATAAACCATGGAGCTGTGCTGCTGGCATAAACTCCTGAAGGCATTCATGCAGTGGGAAAAGCAGGCACCAAGTTAGCTTTGACAGTCAATCCTGCAGATTCTCATGGCTAATATCAGCAGTCCTGCAGACCTTCTTGTAGCTCCTGTTGCTTACTGCTTGTAGTGTCATGTGGTGCAGGAATGGCAGTGGCTGGCTCATACTTAGGACTTTGCTAGAGTAGGCTCTTGCTCAAGTCTGAAGGGAGTCAGTTGCTCCGGGATGCTGTCTCATTTAGATGCTTGATTTCTTCTCAGGAGGAGAGGGAGATGTGTCAGAAGGGAGAATGGCATTGCTGCTTCTTTCTTTCACACCTAGCTGTAAATTACTTCTGGGGAAGACCAGCCCCCTCTATGCCTTCTCCCAGGTGAGCACACCAGGCTCTGACTGCTCTGCACAATAATCATAAACCTCCAGAGCTGGGAGCATAAAGCGTTTAAGAATAATGAGACCTCTTTTTATATTTCCTTATGTGAGGTCACATCACCACATCAGGGGAATTCTGCTTAAAACCTGGCATCCTAAGTCCACTTAGCAACGACCGGCTGGACTAAGTAGTGACTGTCTGTACACGTGCAAGCCAGTTTGTTTCGGAAGGTTGAATTCCTAAATACTCAAATCATACACACAAGTGCTTACACCAAGCATTAGTTATGCTCGGTTCCCTAGCAAGATTTATGTGTGCGCTGCGCTAGAGGCGGCAAGAGCACACTGCGCGGCAAATGCTGCTCTCTGACAGTGGTGGCTTGCGCTCTAGGTTAGACGCTGGTCATTTATCATGAAGACTTGACAATTTTAACAATACATCAGGTAGATTTCATCTTGCTCCGAGCTTAATGTTCCTCATTCTCTTATGTTCTAGAAATGGTCCTTCGGTGAGGTCTGGAGGCTGAGAAACTGGCTTAGAGGTGTAATGAGACTCACTCGTGGTTATCATCAAATCTCAAATTGTTCCTCTGAATATCGTCTGCAGCCTTTAAGATGCAGACTGCAAGGCTTTCATGCCACCAAAGTGTTTTTCTTGGGAGAGAAAAATCTTCCTCTTGATATTCAGCAGTTCCTTTATGGGGTTGTTTGGTCTCTAGACATGAGAAAATCCTGGCAATTTTGATCATTTGAAGAGAATGAGTAATGCGTGGTGCTTAGTACAGTGTGTTGCTCTTCAAATCACTGATTATGCTTTATTTTCTATTATGTTGAATGGAGTGATTCTATTATGGGCTATCATTTTCTCTTTTTACTGCAGTTTATTTCAAGGATTCCTGCTGGAGCTCTATCTACAGAACATTTCTAGATTACAATTGACTATCTAAGACTGTTTCAGGAATACTTAATGGGCCAACTCAAATTAGCCAATCTGAAGGAGTGAATTTTGGTCTTGAGAGCAATCTGAACACGTGCCATCCTGCAGGCAAAGAGAAAAGGCTGCCTGCTGTCAGAGTTTCAGTAGATGTCAGTGTGGATTTTAAGCTGGATGCTCATCCTGAGTATTTAAGTTCTGTTCTTTGTGAATTTATCACAGTCCTGCTCTCAGTTATCAGGCCTTGGTTCAGTTCAACCTCCCCTTTCCACATACTGATCAAAGATTGCTGGTGATAGGTGGTCACTAACTGAGATAACAGAGCCAGGACTAAGAGGGGACTTTTGCTGCTATGGTCATAGGTCTCCACAAAACCTCTTGCCTGTGTAGCTGGGGACTGTAACAGAGCCACATATCTGGCTGGGGCTCAGGGTAAGATACCTCACATCCATACTGGTGTGGCCTTCCAAGTCTTTATCTGGCAGGAATTGCTAAGCCCGAAGATAAAAGAAGATCAAAGCAGCTTGTCTTGTTCAGCCCACCAGCGTTTGGGCCCAACTCTGATTGCTGTCAGGAGTACTTCAGGTAAACAGGAGAGCAAATAGGCAAATCATGGCCCGGAAGGCAGGTGGGCTGCCACAGAGGGGCCATCTGATCATCAGGGAACAATATTCCATAACAGCCTTCAGAGAGAACGTTTTGATGGGTGAGAGCAAACACTGAGCAGGGTTGAAAGCAGCAAGCGGTCTGTTTATGCCAGTTTATCACAGATTTTGGGCAGCGTTCAGCACATTTCTCATTTGATTGGCTTATCTGAGTCTAATTACTACCTTTTCAAAACTTACTGGATATATAGTGCCAGGAAATACCCTGCTTATTGATGAATCTGAACTCCTGAGCATGCCCCTCAAGCTACAGAATTACCTACTTTATTATATTCTTTTTTTACTTGAGGATATTATGAAGAAAAGAGCAGAATGATAAGCTGGAGGCCTCTCTTTCCCCCTACAACCCTTCTTTCTCTAGTTACTAAATCTTGCAAAGGTTTTCATTCCATAAGCTGTGGTGGATACAGTGGAGTTGTTTTATAGGGAGTATTAAAATATCAAGGAACAATTTAATTTTCCCTCTGCTTGCTTTTATTTTTATTTCTTTTTGAGACAATTATTTGTGTGTATGTAAATCACAGCTGAAGAGTGAAGAAATTAGGGCAGCAACTACAGAGAGGAAGGTGCATCTCAGGCCTCCTAATATAAAGTTTCTTACCCCTACAGAAGGGTGTGGGTTAGGCTTAGGAGGCCAACAAGCGCTGCATGAAGCTTCATCTTACAGCTGTCCACCAAGAGAGTTTATCTAACCAGCAGCCTTGGGGGCTTCCTCCCTCTCTTTACTGCTGGTCAGAGCTCTTGTGTGTTGATAAGTGATGCCTTTTGCTCTGCAGATGCTGGATTTCAGGACTGGTTTGGGGCACTGCATCCCCTTTTAGGGGAATTGCTTAACAAGCTGTTTCAGTGTGGGTAATGTGTGCAGTAGGAGAAGCAGGAGCTCTTTTTTGTTTGTTTGATGCTTGTTTAAATGAAGACAGAGTTAAGTGTATGTTTAAGTGATTTCCTGGTGGAGGATCCAAGGTAGAACTTTGTGATGATAATTACAGGGCCATTAGCAAAATAAAACTAAAAATAAGAAAGAAGAAAAAAATAAAGGCTAGTCCAGTTTTTATGGCAGCCCAGAGAAAACTGTGAGTGTCCCTCTTACCATTAAATTATTCCAGTGTGTTCCCTCGGTCATGACTTCATTGGGAAACAGCACTTCAGAGGGGCCTCATTGCATGTCCTGTAAAATCTCTTGTGTGTTTGATGTTGGCACTTCTCTGAAGATGTATTTTTCCAACACAAGCCTGAGTCAGTAACAGACAGCTCAGAGGAAAGGCTGGGCTCCAGGAAAAAAATACAGCTTTCGTCTCCTCTCTTTGAGGGCTTTGGATCGTAAGGTAACCTGGCTGCTCCGTGTGTTTCTGTTCTGTGTTCAAAAAGCTGATGTGGAGGAGACCAAGAGCTGGGAAATCAGCATCAAGTTAATTCCTGCCTTCATTGTCGCTGCCTTGCAAACTTCAAAGGAGAAGAGCTACTCTCTTTACACCTACAAGTGTAATTTCCAGAGCTGAGGCAGGGTAATTTTCACATGCAAATTCAAGAGGCAAGCCTGCCTTAGCTGGGCGGTGGACATACTGTTCAATGGGACAGCAGCACCTTTCCTTCACTTCCCAGAAGGGAGGCGAGGTGGCAGAAATAAAGGGTTTTTCTTTGCTTGTTGTTTTAGAGGATAAGATGTGGACCTCTACAAAAGGGGAAAATGCCACCTTGTGCTTTGGATTTCTGCTGCGAATCATGTCAAATGCTGCAAATAAGTAGGATGTGGTCCACCATCTAGAGCTTTATATTGCATTTTTCACAAGCTGTTGGAAGCGTAACGCACAAATCAAACACTTGGCAAAGGAAAGGGTCAGCTTTACAATCCCCCTTGTTCCCAGGCATTTGAAATACACAGATTTGTGGACATTAATCATATTATTAATGTAGTGAGAAAACGGGGAGCAAATGTGTAGTGTTTACAGTTCTCATTGTTGGCTTTTGCTTTTTCCTAATCTCTTTGGGGCAGTAATTTCTGTCATTTGCTATTTCAAAAACTGCTTTCTTGGTTTTGACTATTGGTGGCTTTTTTCATTGAGTGTAAGAGCAGGATTACTGGAGAACAAAGTTGCTCAAAGCAGAGAAGAGTGAGACCTGGGGACCAGGCAAGGGTAACTGCTGCTATGGTTTAGGCAGGACACTTTGCAAGCTTAGGGACTCCCGCTAAGACATTTCAGAAATGACCTGAGGATTGCTCAGCTTCTGAAAACACGTGTAGCTTGAGGTTTTCCTTTCAGCAGTTTCACAAAGCAGGCAGTGGCTTTCTGTTGCAGAAATGTGGGTTTTGTGCTTGGTCACCATATTTGCTTCCACCTCTAGCTGGACTGTCTGTTGGTGGCACATCAATGAGGAGGGAACATCCAGCAGGTTTCCTAGTGTGACCTTGGCTGTCCCTTAGCCTCAAGCATAAGGCTGTGTGGAGGATGCTGTGTGTAAATATATAAATAGCTAAAGCTCATAAATACTTGGAAAGAAGCATTTTCCCAGCACAGCCTCTCTGCACCAGTTCTCTGTGCAGTTGTCAGGTGTATGTGCAGGGTTTTAACATGCTCAGGACAAAGCCTCATCCAGATGCAGGGCTGTTTTAGGTGAGGACAGTACTTTTCACTGGATTGGCTATTACCAAGTGTGCGGGGACTGTGTTGCTGTCCCCTGATCCAGGCACACAGGACACTTTGGGGTTGGCTGTCATCTCCCTTCGCCTCACCATGCCTCTTCCAGCTGTCTGGGAAAGAAGTGACTGATGAACTCTGCAGAAACTGAGAGCTTCATTGTTAATTGCTATGGACTCTAAGTCTGATTAAAATCAGCCCTTATTACATTAAATAAGCTCCATCTGTTAATAGTGTGTGTGAGCCCTTCCACTGGAGACACGGAAGCAAGTCATAGGGAGCATCTTTCAGGTGATCATCTTGTTTCAGTTAGGGTACAGAATAGAAGAAGGGTTCCGTTCTTTAAGTCTGAGCCAGATCATCAAACCCGAACCCTACCTCCAGCAGCTGTGTGAAAGGGGAATGGGAATAAAAATCCAGATTCAATGGATCTTGATGGTTTGTGCACTGCTCTTCAGTGTTGCTGTTAAATGTGAGTGAGGAACTGGCCTGAAATCAGATTATAGCTGTAACAGACTTAGGGTTTTCTGTTCTCATTCTTGCACTAAAGAATTAAATGTGTTAACACTTCTCCTGGTGTTCTCAGGTACTTCTGTAGGAATCTTGGTGTGATGGCAGATGTAATTTGGCTCGACACCCTACTCTCCTTGTTGCATTAAGCATTGTCATGCACCTCAGATCCCAAAGTCAGTGAAGTACAGAGGACTTGTCATTTGCATGTATGAGTCTGCCCTCCCACTTGATAAAGCTTTCAAGTCACCCTTTGATATGCAAGCAGGATGGTGCAGAACTGAGGCCTCAGTGTGCAGAGCCTTTAGTAGAAGTAACCTTCAGGAGGGGAGCTTGGCAGAGTTACAACAGAGCTGATAAGATACTGATGCTTATGCTCCACACCTCCATTCCCTTCCTGAAACACCCTCTTGGAGTGTTTGGCTTCTGGATCTGAAAGTGTTGCTTGACACTGTTGACAAATGAGCGCAGATGACTTGCTAACATCAGTGACCCCTGGGAAGCTTTCTGATAGATCTGATAAGCTGAACAAACTTTGGGTGGGTAAAAAAGAGCTCTGAGGAGGGAGAGGCGTCACTGGATCAGTGATGTTGTCACATATTTTCTGTCACTTTACTTTGTGTGGCAGTGGGCAAGCAACATAGAAGCTATGTAATGCCTGGATATAGAAGGCAATGCAGTATCCATAAAAGCATGGAATAGTGCCCAGGGCAGTCCATGGTCACGAAGGATTCTTCCTGGACCTGCATGGAGGAAGAAGTGTGAGGAACCAGAAGGCATCTGACTCCCAAATGAGGAAATGTAAGCAGATGCCATGTGCTTTGGTACAAAGCGAAGGGGAAGTCACCAGGTTTAACCTAAATTTTCCTATAACTATAGGAAATCTATGGAAAAATTAGGCAAGAAAGGAAATTCTCTCAGAAATCAAAGGAGAGGACTGTGGGATGTGCATTGTCCATCAAGCCAACCTCATATCTGAACAGCAGCACAAGTCAGGTCAACTTAGTTTGAAGGGATTGGAACCCAACCCACCATTACCTTGAGAATTCTAATCAGTCCCACTGGCTATTGTGATGATGTGTACGTGCCCTCTAACACAGGTAGCAGTGCACTCTGAGAGCTTTCAAAACTAAGTGATTTAACTGATCAAGTTAAAACTCACTATGTTGGGGTCTCCAAAAGTCCCAACTAATACACAAATACTTATTGCAATTGCTGTCTTGGTTACCATGCCTAGAATATAGAACTTAACCAGTTCAGTTGCATTACATATAGACCTTTAGTCACATATATAAGACATTTTATGATTTTACTTTTATTTCAATGTTTCCTCAACCTCAGCAACATTTTGCTGAAAGAGATAATTCATGGGTTTCCCATGCCTGTGAGGGAAGGCAGAGCAGTGTTGAAAAAGAACCCAGAAGCTGCGAAGCTAGGGGAGAAAATGGGGAGGGGGGCAGAATCAACTGTAGTTTTCTTTGAGCAGGGAGCCAGGCTTGACTGGCACTTGGCCTTGGATAGATGGGCAAACCGTACTTTGGAGGAGTTTGAGACAGTGCTTTATCCCAGGGGCTCTGTCGGGTGTGTGCTTGCCATTACATTTGTTTAAGCAAAGTGAACAGAATTTGCTCTTTGGATTTTCATTTCCATGCCCAGAGTTTAGAGTTGCAGGTACCACCTGTTAACACTATGCAAACAAAATATAATTGACTCCCGCAGGAATCCCTCTGAAAGGCAGCACCTTGGGATTAAAGTTGCAGAACCATCTATCTAAAATGATGTGGCAGATTTAATTAACGTGTCTAAAAATACACAGGCTGCAATCAAGCCTTTGCTTCTGCCCGTGTCTGTTCCCTGAAGGGGAATGCACATAATATTCCAAATCTTGGGTTCTGTCAGCCACCTGTGAGTTGAATTTATTGATGCATGAGATTATCATAAAATTAATTTGGACACTGCTGAATTATGAGGTTGAAAACAGGTTGAAGAGTAGTTTGTCGCCCAGTTTAAGCGATACGCTGTCAATAACGTCCTTTCAAGTCCATATGTAGAGCCTTGCTAGACAGCTATAGCTACCAACTGGAAACGCATGGAGATTGGATGCGTGTAGCCCCTTGTGGCAGGCAGAGATCTCCGTAGTGGGGGATCGGGAATGATTTGGAATGACTTGAATCTGAGCAGCAGATAACTACAGACATCAAATACATTTCACTGCTTGCCACTCAGGAGACAGATCTTTGCTGCGGAGCCAGAAAATGGCACAGCACCGCCACAGCTGAGGAGCCTTCAGTCAATGTGTCTCTGTCTATCCATCATTGGGATTTTGGGCTTTAGATCTCCTTTTTAATTAAAAGACCTTGTCTTTGTTAAAGCGATAGTGGGCAGTGGTGAAATGCAGTTTGCTAAGACTGCAGTAAAACGTTAAGGGAAAAGAACAAACAACATTTTTCATAGAGTTAATGCACACAGAAGTTGCTCCCAGTGAGCCTTTTTGTGCTAGCAGGTTTTGGCATTGCTTTTTATCTCTTGTTCCCAAAGCTCCTCCTAGGCTTTAGGGTGCAATAGAAAGCTTGGAGTCGGACGCCCACAGTCTGGCTGAATGAAGTAATGAATTAGTGGCTTCACTCATAAGCCCAGATGCAAACTCAGCAGGTAGTTGTGGCCGAGTGGTTAAGGCGATGGACTAGAAATCCATTGGGGTTTCCCCGCGCAGGTTCGAATCCTGCCAACTACGAGGTGCTGTTCCCTTTTAGAGTTGGACTAGATGATCTCCAGGGGTACCTTCTAACCCCTACCATTCGGTGGGTCTATGATTTAAAGTCGGTTCTTCTCTGGTAGAGCTCCAATGAGTTCAGTTTATTGACCTAACTAACCTAACCAGCAGTAGTACTCCATGGGACTGAAATTGTACTCTTCATCCAGAAATTTCAGACCCTGCAGAAACACGTGCACCAGAGTGCAAATCACAGAGTAATCCTGGTTGGAAAGGATAGGTGAGGGGTGGGTGTCAGGAGGATGGAGCCAGGCTCTTCTCAAGGTCATCTAGCGATAGGACAANCTGTGACCTACTAGATCACAGAGTCCAACCATCCCCATGCTCACAAATACCTAAATACCTGATTGATGGGAAAACATAAACTAATCCCCTCCATGCTGCACTCTAGTAGGTGTGAAGCGCCATAGCTGCACGGTTCTTAAATACCTCCAGGGATGGTGACTCAACCACCTCCCTGGGAAAGCTGTTCCAGTGTTCCACCACTCTTTCTGTAAAGAAATTCTTCCTGATATCTAAACCTCCCCTGCCTCAACTTCAGACCATTACCCCTGGTTCTGTCAGCAGTCACCAAGAAGAAGGGGCCAACACCCACCTCTCTGCAACCTCCCATCAGACAGTTGTAGAGGGCAATGATGTCCATCCTCAACCTTCTTTTCTCCATACTAAACCTGCCCAGCGCCCTCAGGACTCTCCTCTTATGACTGGTTCTCTAAACCCTTCAGGAGCTTGGTAGCTGTCCTGTGGACCTGTTCCAGCATCTCCATGTCTTTACTGTAATGAGGGGCCCAGAACTGAACACAGTACTCGAGATGAGGTCTCACAAAGGTCTGAGTACAAGGGCACAAGAACTTTCCTTCTCCTGCTGACCACGCTATTCCTGATCCAGGCCAGGATCCTGTTGGCCTTCTTGGCCACCTGGACACATGGCTGGCTCAAATTAGTCTGGCTGTCTACCAGCACCCCCAGGTAGACAGCTGATAACTCAGCCTTGGTCACATTTTATAAATCACTGCCCTGCTGCATGCAGTGCTGTGTGCAGGATGCAGCTATGCTGCAACAGGGCTTAAGGGAATTCAGTGTTTGGAGCATGTAACTCAGGCTCTTGGCAGAGATGTTGTCTGTCCTGCTTAACTCATATTTCAGGGTTCTCTTACAATCCAGAGATGGATGGCTGTCTACCAGCACAGCTGAAAATTTGGGATCTGCTCATTTCCAGTGCCTGTGACTCTTGGAGGAAGGGCTGTAGTGTATAGACTGGTAGCAATGGCTGCATCCACTGCCTGCTGATTATCTGCCTTCATTAGCACAGCAGATGGCTGTCAGTGTCCTGGTAACTCAAGTGGCCTTCCCAGCCATTTTTATAACTACACTTCAGGGAATAGCTGTAGGTGCCAAGGTGACTGCTCCAGTTTTAAAGCCCAGTAAGATAAGATGATTGAGAAAGCTTTAAATAAAAGCTAACCTGTGGAAATCCCTTGACAAATCATCCCTTTGTGAACTTTTACTTCCTCTTGCGTTGCCCTAATCTCCTCCATCAGGCAGGCTAAAGAAAGTCCAAGGATACAAGTGAACTATTTTAATTTAGACCACCAACCTCATCCACATTAACAGCTGGGGCTGTTTGCACATGGGAGAGCATGTGCCAGAGGGCTAAAACATGGGCTTCCTTCAAAATGAAATAGAAAACAATAAAATCAAAATAAGAAGCTAAAATAGTTCCTTATGATAAACGAAAGGAGGAGCAGAGAACTGTTTTGCAATGCAAAATGCAAACTCGCATCTCTACCATGAGACCTCTTCACCATCAGCAAAACCTAAGGTAAACTTAAAGCACATCTGTGTCTGTACCAGTGTCAGGAATGATTTTGGTTTAGATTTTGGATCACAGGTGCATTTTAGTGAGTTGACAAGTAAAGGAACTAATCTAATTGAGGTCTGGTGGGCCGCTCACACGCCCTGTTACTGGATCAGGGGCTGTATTCTTGGTGTGGAGAGGCTTAATGACTTTGTACAGTGTTAAATTGTGCATCCTCTTGGAGAGAGGGCTCTGGCTCTTTTTCAAGCTCTATAAATACTCTGGAAGTCAGCCTGGTTTCTTGTTCAGGACTGTGGGCACAGTGCAGGCTGGGCGTGTGTACACGTGTGCTCTGCAGGGAACTCCTCACCTGGTCCAGTCAGCCAGGCTCCTTTTCTAAAGAAGTGGTGAAAAAACACCCCAGAGACAGGCGGTTCCCCCATACATTATGTTTTATTTACTTCTTTGCCTTTCAAATACCTTACAAAAGTGTCAGGAGTTTCATTAAATAGCTTATCTGTCCCTCAGGTGGGGAGGAAAATGTGCAGGCCTGGACCAGGTGTAAACCAGCTGAGTCCTTTGGAGAAGGACTAAGGTCGTGAACATGAGGATAATATCCAGGATTGTGACTAACAGTTTAGGGAGATCTGTGAGATGTAACAGCCGTCCGGTCACTGAAATCTGCCTGTGAGTGCACAGACAAACACATGGGGAGACTGTGAAGCTCTGCAGAGCGATGTGGGATAGCACAATTAACCCTTGTAGGTGGGAGTTACCTACTGCAGCCTCCAGGAAATGCACTTTATTCATTTATTTTGCTGGTTTTAACCCAGAGAAAAGGAATATTTCTGATGAGAGCAGCTGACCGCTGGTTACTATCTGGACAGCTGTCTGGCAGCTATGGGATTGTTGGCAACAACAGGAGTCAGTAGGAAGCCCATCAGGGCTACCACCAACTCCAAAAACTAAGTTCTCAGAATTGTTTTTAGAGCAGACACTTCTGAACTCCAAAGCGCTGCGTCTGGAACTCCTCAGTGGATTCTTATTAGAGTTGGCTGAGGCTGGAGGAAACAGCCCCTCTGACATCAGCAGCTTCTTATCAGGCAGTTTCCATTTTTATACAGTTCTCTGAGCATTTAAGGCATTTCCACCACACAGCTAATCCTTCTGGAATGGTCTCATTCCTTTCTGCCCTTATTTCAGGCAGACAGAAGTTCTTGCATGGTTCCAATCAGTAGAACGTGTTTCAGTCTAATTTTGGTCTCATTTGGAGTTTCTGTCAGTGGATATTTAGTTCTCTGGAGCACAAGCCTTGGGCAGGGCAGGTTTCCCATAAACAGGAGACCAGCAAAGATGTTGAGCCGAGTCTGTTGCTGGAGTTAGGTGATTATGCTCCTTCTCCCTGTGTGTTGTAAAATGTGTGGTTTTGCATCTGCTGGCTCCTGGCCACGTGTTTGAGTGTGTTTAGCTGCGGCCAGACTTGTTGCATGTGCTCTTCATTCATCACAAGCCATGTCTGAACTTGGCAAGTGCTGCCCAGGCCACGAGCGGTAGCTCTGCCAGGTGAGCCATTAGCTACTGGTCACGGCTGGAAGTTTTCTTCCTGCACATCTTGAATGCAAGACAGCCGTGCTAAGCAGCAAACCACGGCTGTGCTCACGTGCTGCAGGAGTGGAAACCGTCTGACACCCAAATCAGAAGTGTCACTTCATTTAGCCAACAACTCTTGGCTGGGAAAGAGCTGGACTTGCACTCGGACCGGCGAGAGACCAGATGGCTAATGTGGTCATTAGCCATCGCACCGTAATCCCAAATCAAAACTTGGCTTTCCATAGAGGTCTGTGTACAGGAGTGAAATGTAGAACGTTAAATACAAAGCAAAGCAGAACCACTCCATTATAACCTGCAGTGATGGGAATTCAGAGCTGCTTTTAAGCAGCAGGGTTCTTAACTCCAGGCTTTTTCTATTTGGTTTCATTTCCCAAACCCTGCATTATCTTGTTAGGAGAGACATTATTTCCCTTTGGTAATTTCTCTTCCCTTCCTCAACTCTCTGGCATTTTGTAAGCTTGCAGCAGGGAGATTAGAATTTATAGTAGTTGGAGCTCTGTCTGTCTTTATTTCTCCCTTTCCTTAATTTTTCAACTCATCGCGTTAAAATAGCACTAATTAAATCTGCTCTCACTTAAAATGCAGTCCTGCCTTCAGCAGGTGAAATTGCATCTGGATTCTCCTGAATCATCCTAACCTTGGCAGTACTTCAGTAGAAATCAGTGTCACTACACTGGGGTAGGATTGGTGTCCATAGATCAGAGTCAGGCTCCTGGTTATTTGAGTTCTGCACAGCCAGGACACTACTGTCAGAGTTTGTTAGCTCACATGCAAGGTTATGTGAGCACAAGCACAGAGCTTGTCTGGGTCACCTCGGGCTCAACACCAGCTCAGCTGGCTTGGAGAGGGAACTGCAAGGAGTCAGCCACATCCTCCACATTGCAGCACTGGTTTGGAGGGGGTTTACTGGCTTGGGAGCAGTGTCCAGCCCACAGTGGCTGTGTACTGCACCCATCTGAGAAGGTCTGTGGAAGTAACAGAGGAAAGAGCTGGCAGAGTCCTTGTGTTACTGTGTTTTGCTGTCAGCTTTATCCCATCTTTCCAATTTCTCCATAATGAAAATTGGTGGTAGATTCTTGTGCAGTCTTGTGTGTGTTAGGAGAGCAGGGAATACTGCTTGGATCAAGTGTGGATGTTTCCTCAGAGGTCATATCCCAGTCTCCTGGATTTAGCATGTATTTCCCCCTGGCTGTGCCACTTTCGCTTGTGATCTGCCTTGAACTCCTGGGCACACAGCTCTGTCAGAGGTGGCTGGATTTAATTGCTTTGGCATTTTTTTCCCTCCAGCCAGAGGTTTTGGTACCAATCTTTGCATTCCTTTCAAAAACAAAAGCCAGAGAGACTCTGCAAAGACCACATGAGACTGCAGTTGCAATCACCCCATTGTCCTGGTTTTAGCTGGCATCGAGTTAATTTTTTCCTCAGTGTTTTCTCTTTCCAGTGTTGTGTTTTGGATTTAGTATGAGATAACACACTGATGTTTTCAGTTGTTGCTAATTATATACTAAGTCAAGGACTTTTCAGCTTCTCATGCCCAGCTAGTGAGAAGGCTGGAGGGGCACAACAAGCTGGGAGAGGATAGAGCCAGCACAGCTGGCCCCAACTGGCCAAAGGAATATTACATACAATATGGACCTGGTATAAACTGGAGTGAAGGCTGGCTGGGGGTTGCTGCTCAGGAACTGGCTGGGCACTGTTTGGCGAGTGATGAGCAGTTGCATCACTTGTGTTGTATATTTAACTGCTTCTATTATTGCCATTGTCATTTAAAAATTATTATTAGCATTTTTATCACTCTTTATATTTATTTTCATTTCTGTTCTATTAAACTCTCTCCCTCTGCCTTCTCACTGGGTGTAGGGAGTGAGCAAGAGGCTGTGTGGTGTTTAGGTGCTGTCTAGGTTAGACCCCAACACCTGTGATAGAGAAGCAGTTGTGAATGCTGTGATAGGTATGTAGAGAGTAAATGGCTTTGGAAATTCTTTGGAAGAAAAGGTACATTTACTGTAGAAATGTAAGAGAGAGAATTATTTTCATTGCTAGGGCTGTGCTGAGCAGCACGGATGGGGAAAGATCATGCATTATTGTGCTGGTTCCCTTGGGATGGACTAGGAGACTTGCTTAGACCCAAAAAACCCACATCTATTCCTGCTCTGATTCACACAGCACGTTTAAATGCCATGGGAAGGCTCTTGTAATACAAACACTTGTTTATAGGCAGACGTTTAATTATCATATTACAGAACTCTCAGGACCAGCTGCCACAGGAGATTTCTGGCTAGGACAGTTAACGTAAAATTACAGCACCTCGTCACAGACCCATTTAGCTGAAAACCTGAGCACTGTATTTGCACTGTTCTGCTCTCTGTAAAGAGCTTCCTGGATGATATTTCTGTGCAGATTAGTCATGAGAAGTCAGTATGCTCTAAGCTTGATGACGTCTTTGTGACTGGATCAGAGAACAAATATTGTGATCTGTTCAGCATGGGCTCCCAGCAAGCGATTAAATTGCTTTCCCTAGGAATCTAGGTCATTTGCTATGGTCAGAGCACTGGGCATCTGTGGAAGGGAAAACCCAAGTGGATTGTTTCCATGTTTTTTGAATCCCTGGGTTTACTGATAGTCTGGAATGCTCTGGGAAAATGCTGAATGTTCACAGTCCAATGTAGGAAATGCTACATGTCAATAACTGTGTGAAGGAAAGCTGGGAAGCCTGCTGCTAATGCTCATATGGTTTGCAAGTTTGAATCCTTTTCTCAGGCAAATACTGTTTGTATTTTTGAGTAAGAGTGTGCAGGGCTCTGCTTTCCTCATCCTCCTGTGCTTCGCAGTGCCCCATCACATCTACCTGCTGTGTCATGTTTCTGCCTGATACTCTCTGTGCTCTGCTCCTCTCCCCTTGCCTTCCTGCCAGCTTGCTTTAGTCCCAGTGTCCAGGCTGAGAGGTACTTCCAGAATTCCAGCAAGAGTTCACTAATTCTGGGTAGACACTCCTGAAGATGACTGAAGAGCTTGGCTCCGTACGAGTACAAATGCACAAGATTTATGAAGCCTTTAATTTTTCTTCTGGCTCTCACCTGCCAGCAGTGTCCACAAGAGCTTGCTGCCCAAGTTTTCAGAACAGTGGCACTGGAAAACACAGTGATGGAAACAAACCCCTTTCTTATAAATGAAACCAAAAGGAGAAATCTGCTGGTTTCCCAGTCTGGTTTAGTATGTGTTGTCAGGAAATGATCCTACGTCTTCCTGCACCAAGAACAGGAGATGAACTGGCAGGAACGTTTCACTAACGTATTTTTGGAACACAAAATGCTATTTATCCTGCAGGGAAGGACAGCCTTAAATGCCACCTGAAAACTGCTAAGTGACTCTGCCTCTGCCTTGCTGTGGTGAGAGTCGATAGTTCCGGATCGGGATCTGTAACTTCTCTTGGGATTAGCAATCCATTTTCACTCCTCATTTCAGGGTCCTCTTTCTGGGTCTGGTCTTTGCCTACGAAACCATAAACAAACCCGAGTGCTATCCTGCTTCTGTGTGATAAACCCAAAACTGCCCGACTCTCAGGAGCTGGTACTCCTGAGGAGGTACAAAACACTCGGGAGGTTTGTAGCTTCACAGGCTTTTTGGGTCTGTGCCTGGTGAGGCAGCTCTCTTGCCTGAAAGCTGCAGCCGTGGTGGCCTGTGTGCCGCTGTTCAGAGTTCATGCAGGGCTTAAAATGTGCTGTAACCTTTCAGCAGTGGCTCGGGGCTTCTCAGCAGTATTGGCAAAATGTGGCCAAAGCAACACAGTCTGCAACAGCTTTGCTGAGAAGCTTCTGCTAGGCAGTCTCCTCTCTAAAAACTAAAACAAAGGCACATTTAATACATCTCTATCTTGTTTGGTGCTGCTAAGAAGCAGAAGGAAGGTTGCTCCTGGCTTTGCAGATACCTGGCAGCAGTCGATCTGGTCGCTTCCTTTTTCTTCAGCACACGCAGAGAGAACAGCCTGTTAGCAGGGTCAGTGCTCATCCTGGGCAGTGCTCTTCACATCTGCTGAGAGCTGGATCAGTATTCAGGCTACAAATGAGCCTTTACCAATCTGCTTGCCTGGTGCCCTGACCTCTGAGCTCATCAGAGACCTGAGCACGTCCAAGTGCACATGCTGACAGTGAAAAATCCTAAAGCATGAGGGCTGGGAGGGGGGGAGATGGAGGCTGTCGTGTGCATATTGTAGTGTGTTTTTAATTCCCTCCACACTTTGTCCTGAGGTCATGAAATGTTTTTTCCAGCAGTATGTCACAGTATTAAGAAACAGACACACACACTCCTGTTGCAATGTAATCTGGTGGAAACCATGTGAATGTTTTGAAAGCCCAGGAGTTTCTTCACAGATGAGACTGATTGGTGCGTCTGAACTGCAGCTCAAGGCACTGAGCTGCTGCCCTGTGTTGCCTCACTGGAAGTGATGGGAAATGATCCATAGTCCACCAGCAATACAATTATTTCTTTGACAATTAATTCTCTGAGTGTCTTGGGATTTTGAAATGCTTCTGAGATGGAGGAGAGGGAAAGAAGATAAGTAAACTTAGAAAATACCCTGTGGAACAGCTGCAGAGCTGGTGGCTTGAAAATAGTCCACAGACAGTTTCTCACTGCTGCAGGTCTGTGACCCTTGAATGGCAATAACCCTGGCATGTGTCCTGGTGGAGTAGAAAACCTTGTGTTTGAAGCGGGCACCTCATTTGCACAGTGCTATTGAGGAAAGCCTGAAATGTCTGAGTTTCTTACACAGAAGGGGCAAGGAGGGGCAAGGGGCTTCAAAGGTTGTGTCAGAAGGATGAGTCGTGCAGCCTGTGAAGGAGCATTGCAATTGCTCCTGGTGGAATCAGGAGCCCAAGGAAATGGTGAGTGTGACTGGGGCAGTTAGTGGGACTGAATGCATAGGGTTCCCAGGGAAAGGCCCTTCCGTGTCTGTGTCCAGCTGTATTGGAGAAAAGGAGCCAGTGCTTAGCCAATAGTGTTCCTGGGATGCTGTCTGAGTTCACAGAGCTCTATCTCGCAGTGGCGTGTGGCTTGGAAAGCTCTGTGCTGCTGTGGATGTGCCTTACATTTTCCAGCTGTTTCCAATAGAGAAGACGCTGACTTTCCCAGAAGTCAGGTGTTTTTTTAGATTACACTGTGATGTCTTCCTGGGGCTGTTGAGATATTGGCCAGAAAATCTTTTCTGTGACGTAACTTAAACCCCACAGGTCTGCCTTGCTGGAAGGAAGTACTCCTCTCTGAAAACCCAGTCAGTTCCTCTTTCACTGAGTGCCAGCAGCAGTAACTCAGTGGTGTAGGCACTATATGAGCTTGTGTCACGTCCATGAAGCTCCCGGGTTCTCAGGAACTGTGTGACCATAGGGTGGGCAGCTGACGTGTCCTGGGCTGGGCCACCAGGGAGCATTGGCCATGTGACTGACCATGCCTGAGAGCAGCCATGCCCACCACCGGTATGAATGAACAGGGAGGGTGTCCTTGGCACATGAGGCTGATGTAAGCGTTTGTGGGTTTCTACATCTCCAGAGCCTCACTGTGGGTTTTCCTAGGGTTCTTTTCCCTTTTTACATGAACATTTTTTTTAATTCACAAAGAGTTGAGTTCCTGCAGCCTCACAAATGAGATGGTTAAGAACAGATGCATGAGACTGGTACAAAGCAGCACAGGACCAGAGGCTGAAGTTCTTCCAGGAGAATTTAATAAAATTGCTCAACATCAGAGGCACATTTTTAACACTTTATTAAACATTAAAGGTGCTGTGGGGTTTTTTTTAACAGAATAATTAAAACTGCGTAGTAGAATTTAAGACGTAATTAAAGACTTCTCTAGGATTTTATTACATAGACTCACATTATGAAGGTTGGAAGAGACTTCCAAGATCATCCAGTCCAACCATCAACCCAACCCCACCATGCCCGCTAGACCACCTTTCCAAGTGCTCATCTACATGTTTTCGAACCCCTCCAGGGATTGCAGCTCTACCTCCTTCCTGAGCAGCCTGTTCCAACCCCTGACCACTCTGTCAGGGTAGAAATTTTTCCTGATGTCCAATCTAAACCTACAGCTTGAGGCTTTCCTCTTGTCCTATTGCTGGTGACTTGGGAGAAGACACCAACATCCGCACAGTGTTCTACACTGTTATTGTTCTCAATCTATGTTCTCTTGTTTCTAAATTTCACATCTTTTCAAAAATTTCCTCTTAGCTTTTTCAGCCATTAGGAAATGCTCAGCACTGAGCACTGTCAAATCTGGAAGACTTGCTGTTCGTGACACTGCTCAGTCAGATCCTAGTCATGTCAACTGACTGCAAGTAATAGTCATAATGTTTGGGTTTAATTACTTGCAGTACATTTCTTGTTTTTCAGAGGTGTGTTTAGCACTTGCAGGAAGCACCCTTGACTCTGATCTCTCAATCTTGCTGTATGAATCTTGTTGTGGCAGGAGGATTGGACTGGATGATCTTTCCAAGTTGCTTCCAATCCATAATGTTCTGTTCTGTGACTTGGTCTGGGTGATCCTGCTGTGGCAGGGAAATTGGACTAGATGATCTTTCAAGGTCCCTTCCCATCCCTTATGATTCTATGGGTCCATACTCTGAGCTTTGTGGAGCAAAGAGCTCTGACCTATGACCGCTTCAGCCCGTGAAATATTTTTGTCTTCTCAGCTGGCCTGTGTAACTCTCAAAACATTAACACTTCAGAGAGTTAAACGATATTTAAACTACTTTAGGATTCAGATGAGTGCAGAAACCGAAACCTCTGTGGTCTCACAGATGCTCCGCTACAGTTGCAGCACAAAGCCAGCAATCTGTGAAACAGCCCATTGCCGGTGGAAACACAAACAAGAGCTGTCAGAAAATTTCTGCTCAAAGGTCAATAGTAAATGACAGACACTTAAATGTTGTTTTGCCTCTGTTCCACAAGCTGGAAAATAATAGGATTGGATTTTGATCAAGAGCTCTGTTTTATTCCCTCCAGTCATTAACTTTGTGGTCTCCCGTAGCCTAAGATAAAGTAGAGCTGATGGCAAAAGGGGAGAGATTTGATGGTTCATTTGGGGTTGTTCATTTGGGGTTTTTGGATTGTTCTGGAGTTCAGCTATTTATATACAGTGAGCACTGTTGGTTTTGTCTGGGACTCTTTCTCCTGATGCTTTCCAGGCAGAGATCTCTGCCCAGACCAGCTGGCTGCCAAGCCAGACCCTCTAACACCCCAGCCCCTGTGTGCCCTGGTGCTGTCAAGCCTGGACAGATCCACATGTTCAGTGGTTGTGAGTTGATTTGCTCATGATTTGGTACAAGACCCTCCTGCTGGAAGCCAAAAGCCAGTTTCTGTTCTGATCGAGGCACCAAGGGTGATCCTCACACTTCTGAGCTGTGGAGTCTCCTGGCTGGCAGAATGGGGAGCAGAGTCACTTTAGCTGTGGGGAGAACCTGCAGGAGGGTGACTGTGACACACAGAATTGCTAGGACTGGGGTTTGGCTTCTGGGCTATCTAAAACAGACATTTCCTGAAACTTTCTGACAGTTTCAGGTTGTTTTGCTGATTGACTGTTTGAACGTTTTTGGACAGTTAGGATTGTGGGGCAAGGAGACCACAAAAACC
This sequence comes from Upupa epops, assembly GCA_013397515.1. Classification (NCBI taxonomy): domain Eukaryota; kingdom Metazoa; phylum Chordata; class Aves; order Bucerotiformes; family Upupidae; genus Upupa; species Upupa epops. The sequence goes on along the minus strand of VZRI01009516.1, from coordinate 267,284 downwards.
CAGCTTCCTTTTTGTTAGTTTTTTGACTCTTTTAGAACAGGAAACAGGTTGGAGCTCGTGTTAATTCAAAGGTCTCACTGCTTGGGTAGGTTTCCAGGTTCCCTTTGGGACCTAGAGTTATACAGACACATAACTGTGGGTGTAAAACTCTGCTTATGTAAACCGCTACCTTGTTCTGACTCTGTCATGGACATTAGGAAACCTTTTCCATCATGAAATGAAAATCTCTTTAAAGAGCAGGAGCACTGGATGTGCATGTAATCCTGCATAGTGCCAAATGCCTTTCATAGATGCTTCTAGAAGCGTTTTGTAGATGTTTACCAGGCTAAAAATAACAGGGGCACGAACCCGCTGGCATGTCCCTCTCCATAGCAATGTACACACTAACAGTGCCCTATTGCCTCGTGTTATAGGCTCTGTACCTCCAGAGAGTCCCCTGCTTTTCTCCTAGCAGTGTGCTGCCTGCGGCAGAAAGGCTGAGCATGGACACGGTAGTGGTCCTATCTTCTCTTGTGGAAAGGCTGCTGCTCTGTAGAATAACTCCTGCTCTTGGAGGTTCCAATCCAGTTTAAGGGGTTTGGTACTTTTTTTCTCTCTCTCTCCCTCTGTCATCAAATTTTAGCCCTTTTCCTGCCTGCAGTAGAGTTGTTTCTGTCAAGATAGTCACATCCAGGAACAGTTTCAGCTGTCACATTCTGCCACTGTGCTTGAGACCTCAGGATTATTCCCTGTTAGGGGGTCAGGACCCCATGTCCAAGGTGCTGTGCCAACTTAAGTTCCTGCCTCATGGACAATGTGATCTAAGCTTCTCGTTCTCCATGTTAGCACGGTGTTCTCTGCAGTGTGTTCATGCCCTTCCTGTGTCTCACATAATTAAGATAATCTTCAAGTGAGGAGTAAAATGATGCTGTATCTTGCAGAACAGGCAGAAGATGTCAGTTACAAAAGAAAGACAAATCTCTTTTCATTTGCAAGAGGTATTTCATTTTCAAGAGAGACTTATTCATTCTGCCCTTGCACAGCTCCATCCCTATGTAGCACAGAATCACATCCTCACCTGCTCCAGTAACTGAAGTGAGCAATGGAGGAGCTGTGCTTGCAGGTAGTTAAAGGTTGCTGCTCTCAGTTCTCGCTCAGCAATGTCCCCTGTGCACAGTGCACCCTAGTGAGGACTTCACCCTTGTTTTTTTAGTGTCATTTCACTTCTAATCATTTTCAAGCTTCCATTACATCCCCTGAGTAGTGCCTCTTGGAGGACAGTTCAGTAAGTGACTTCTTTTCCTAATCTGATTTCTGATTCTTAGTGGCCTGGATAGACCAGCATTAGTTTGCTATTTCAATCTGATCCATCAGAGTCCTCTGCTGCACATGGCTGCTCTTTTATATCACTTCCATGCCAGAACCACCTCTTGGTTCAGCTGGTTGCCAAAGCAAGGCCAACCAGGTCATGTGCGTGCGGAGCAGAGACGATTAGCAGTCTCCTGCTGCTCCAAACCCAGTACAGCAGCTGAGCAACGAGGTCTGATGCTGGCCAGAGCTGCTGGGGAGAAAAGGAGCCTCTGCAGGCTGTGACCAGAGTGTGTGATGCAGTGCAGCGATAACTGTTTATGCTTTACATTAATACCTTGTCCTCTGGATCCTTGACCAGGATTTGTGTGATTGATCCCTTTATCACCAGTTCTGCAAATAATGGACTGTTTCTGCAGGTTGAAATAGAAATACCCCCAAAACATTGGTTTTAACATGTCTGATGGAAACTGCATCTACAGCAGCCTTAAGTCAGTCATCAGGCACAGCAGAACAAAGTGAACAGTGCTATGGTGAGGACTGGCATGGGATCTGGGATGGAAGATCATTACACTCTCTTTGATGAAGTGCTATACTTCTTGCTGTCCAGCCTCTTACTGATGGACTGTAGTCTGGAAAAAAGAAAACAGGAGAGTCATGCTGCATCTGCCATTCCATCAAAAGATCCTTCCTGGGAATTAGGTGAGGCTGGTAGTGCTCTGGGGAGATGCCAGACTCGTGGGATGCCAGGCTTGGGAGGATGTTGCAGTGAGACATAGTCATTACCACCCACCTTTGCTTCACAGCAGCTGGCTCAGGATAAGCACAACTGGGTAAATCACAACATAGACAATGTACTGAGATAAGGGTTGAGTTAGGAAGAGCTCTGGGACCAGTGATATAACTTGTTGGGTTCTGGAAAAGATCTTCTTGAGTCTGATAGAGATTGAATGTGTTCCAAATTCCCTTCGGTGTTTCCCTTTCTCTTGGCTCCCTGTCAGGCATGCTCATTGCTCCAACCCAATGAGATTTCTTTACTTGGCATTGCTAGGCTGCGTTTCCAAACTGAATCTGAAATACCACCATCCTCCCTCTCTTCGTCCACTGGTCCCAGCCTGCAAGAAAGCAATTGAGCCTCCTCAGAGGCTGTCAGTTGGGTTAAGAGGGCAGGAAGATAAGGAAGAAAACAGCCCATTTCTTCTACAGTTTGACAAGGATGTGGCTGACAGAGGATGGTCTTGTCAGCAAGCAAGAAACAAGAGGCATGGCTAGCCTGATTTTCCAAGGCCTTTCATTTCAAAGAGCCTCTTGCAGCTTTACAAACTCTTTTGCAAAATCCAAGGGCTTTGAAAACTCCTGGATACAATTGCACAAGCACTGGAATGGCATGTGCCAGAATCAGTTGTTATGCTGCCTGTGCAGCCTGTTTAGATAACCGAGCAGCTCTCTGCCTGCCTGCCCAGCCCGAGGCTTGAAGTAAGGGCTTAGGCGTCAATGGGAAAGATTGCAGACTAGGAGAGGGTGGATCTTCCCATGGACTGCTGGCTGCCTCTGTCATACACCAACATCAACAGGCCTCTGCTGTGGTCTTTGAGCTTAGCACGAGGATGAAACTGCCACTGTGAGACATCTCTTTGTGAACTGCATCCAGTCGTTCCGGTGGGATCTTGTTTTGACAATTCTGTAGCCCAGTCCAAGGAGCATGGCCATCATTGTCAGTCTTTACATAATGTAAGGATAAGGTCACATAACCTGTCACCATCGAAATAAAGAGGACCACCTCTGACCAAAAGTACCCTGACAGAAACCCCAAAGGTAGTGAGAAAGTCTGTAACAACAGAAAAATCCCCCCAAACCTGTCACAGAAAATTTCTGTTAAACTTACAGTCCAGGTCATTAGCTGAGTTTGGACAGAGGGAAAAGGAGAACTCAGCAGAAAAGAGACAACACAGACTATCTCCCTGGAGCGGGTCTCTGCAAGCAGCCTCACCTGTATGCTTGTGGTACTGCATCAACAACCTCCTGAAGCAGTCACCTGTTGTTATCCAGTCTAGACACTTGCTCCCAAGGTTGCTTACTTCAGGGAAAGTAAGCCAGGGGAGTATATTTCTCCATACTACCCCGCAGGAATTTGGACACTCATGGTTTCTCGTAGGAGAAAAGGAATCATGCATGTGTCAACCTTGGTTCTCAGCACTGCAGATCTCTACTTAGGTCTGGGTGTACTAAGGGGCAATTGCCTGTCCAGCAGAGTCACGAATGAGTTGGTACAAGCCAAGAGCTTTCTGAGTCACTCCTTCACTGTGGTTTTTCTCTAGGTTGATGGTCTCCAGCATTACTCAAATGAGAAGTGTGAAAAGGTTCCTTTGCTACACAGAAACTGGTGCAGCTCCTGATCTGTTCTCAGTTCAACTCTGATTCTACAGAGTAAGACAGGGATTTAGGAGTCCACTGACTTCTGCACCCTCTAGGAAAGTTACTCTGATTGACCCAGTCTGTAGGCTGAACTGAGATATGCAGATTGTAGGCTGACTCTGGGACTGATAGGAACTTCACAGGAAGTCTCATGCAAATGCAGATAAAGATACGATTCAAAGGGAGTAGAAAGTGTTGAACACCAAGCGCTGGATGAGATATGCAGTTTTTCTCCAACATAAAAGCTACTTCTGGTTTTGCTGAAGTAAATAGTCAAGCCCCTAATTTAGCTTTGATTTCACGTTGTCATCTCAGTGTCACTCCTTGACAATACCTCACTGAATCCACAGATCCCTGCACATGACCAGGCTGCCCAGAGAGGTTGTGGAGCCTCCTTCCCTGGAGGCTTTCAAAACCCACCTGGATGCTTTCCTGTGTGACCTGATCTAGGTGATTCTGCTCTGGCAGTGGGTCTAGATGACCTTTAAAGGTCCCCTCCAACCCCCATCGTTCTGTGATTCTGTATCACAACAGTTACTGCAGTGCTTATTGTGTGCTTGCAGAGATTTTGGTATGAAAGCTTGAACTTTGATTCTTACAATGGAGGGATTGAGCTTGGTGTGTGAAACTACTAGCAGAAGTTTCTACTGCCTGAAATAAGCAGCTGCCAGGCGAGGGGGGGAAAAAAAGTGGTAGCAGAGTATGTGCTCAGTGAATTCTATGAGCCAGCAATGTGCTCTTGTGGCCAAGAGGGCCAACAGCATTCTGGGGGGGGAGGGGTCAGAAGAAGGGTGTTTAGCAAATGGAGAGAGGTTCTTCTCCCCCTCTACTCTGCACTAGTGACGCTGCATCTAGAGTATTGTGTCCAGTTCTGGGCCACTCAGGTCAAGAAGGACACAGAGCAGCTGGAGGGTGTCCAGCCTAGAGCGATGAAGATGCTGAAGGAAGTGGAANCAGGCTGCCCAGGGGTCTTGTGGTGTCTCCTTCTCTCAAGACGTTTGAAACCTATCTGGACTTGGTCTAGGTGATCCTGCTGTGGCAGGGGGATTGGACTAGATGATCTTCCGAGGTCCCTTCTGATCCCTAATGATTCTATGAATTCAGCACAAAAAGCAGGATGTGGAGATGGCTGAGCAGTAGACAGTATTTGGAGAGTTTTTCTGGCTCATGCTTACTAGAAGTACAGAGTGACTGGTAACTCTTGCCTTGACTCTGCCTAGCAGGATTTTTTTGTACACAGATTGTGGGAACAGAGTGATCCTCTGTCTTTCCAGGTCATGTTGAATCCAGCCTCAGTGACACCAGGTCTGGTTCTGGACCCAAGAAACTGAATTTCAGAGAGGCTTTAAAATCTTTGTCCCTCTTTGTGTACTGACACAGAGAGCTTAAGAGTAGAGTGAAAATGTGCATGAAACTCATGGTGCTCACTAGATTGAAGCTGAGATTTAAGCAGGGTGTGTTCACCCATCATATTCTGCCTTTCTTTCTGAAACCTCTTGTATCTTTTGCTTCTGGTCAGAGATAATGAGACAGGTATCCAGTATCCCATAAAGTAACATGGTCTTACGTCTGCTCTCCATTTCCAAATTGTTGTCTCGGTTATACTACTTATGGGTGGATCACAAAAATAATTACCTAAATGAAGCAGGCGCCAAAACACCATAAGTGATCAGGTACTCCAGAGAACAACAATGATTAGGTCACCCTTCTTGCTTATCTCCGGTTCCCATCCTTAAAATAAGGGCAGCAGTAGTTTTGCTTTTAAAAGAGCAGGCCCAACTAGTTCATGTTTGAAGTATTAATTGTTGTTATTAGTATTACTCACATGGAAGGCAAGGAAGCACCTAATGAATTCTGGTTATGTTACAATAGGCTGTGACTGCGTTAGTGTAAACAGGCAGCCTAGTGAGTTTGTGCTGCATTAGTCATGACAACAGCAAACTCTGCCTCGTACTTGCAGTCCATTACCAGTAGATCACAGTGACCAGGAAGTTCTTATGGTGCTGGTCGTTGTGTGTTAAACCTCCAGCCTTTCCAAAGACACCAGCCTTGCTCATCTACTAAGAGTATCTCTGCATGAGCCTCCAAACAGGAGCTGCCCAGCATGTTTCCTTGTGGTCTGGTGCTGCCAGGGTCTTTCTGGAGCAATTTCTTTCAGCTTTAAAAGGCAGAGAGAGAGAGAAGCAGTTTGGACTTCCAGCTCTTGATTTCAGATGCTTTCTGCAGGACATGTCTGTTAGGGCTATTAGAGAATTGATGCAGAAAACTGAATTCCCTCCAAGTGTGCCTTTGGTCAGGACCACCCTGTCTTTTTCCTTCATAGAAAGCAGTTCTAATTACATTCCCTAACGATTTGCTAGAAGTGAGCTGGAGCATGAGGGGTGGTAGACTGGGACACTAGCTATTTGGGTAGGTAGGAGTGGCATCATCCTTGCTGTTGGCTGTCAGACAGGCCTGACGCTGTTCACCCAATTTGCAGCCATCGCACTGGGGAAGAGCAGTGTTCCCAATGAGCAAACCCTCAGAGCTCTGCCCAGTCCTCCTTGGGCTGAGCCACACAAGCCACACACCTGATTCTGGTTTGAGCTGCCACTGACCTGTGGCCCACACCTCTACCCCTGTGGCCCCACTGAGGTTTTTGGTATTCAACTCTCCCTCCTCCCAGTGTATTTTCAGCCAAGGGCCACCTCTGAAAGCTGACGATGTGGTGTGTTGCGTCAGTCCCTGCACAGCTCATGATTCAGCAGTTGTTCAAGTTTCATACCTGTCAGGGACATGCCAGAAACCACAACTGTTCCTAAGCCAGCAACAGCAAAAGGAACTGGGAGTCTCCGCTCAGCTGAAGACAACAATGTCTGCTGTAGGTTTTCTTGCAAACAGGTTTTATTTCATTGCCAAGGGATGAGAGCAAGAAAAAACGCCTCTGGATGCTTAGAGCCCAGAAAGCCTAAGAGCTTCAAGAGAACAAGTGACACATCGCTCTGTGCTGGAGTAAGTCTGTTTAGAGGGAACAAAAGTCCTCCTAGAAACAAGGCCACAAAGCCATTAGTTATCTTAGGAAACTCCCAGGCTGTGAGATCAATTAAAAGAAAACACTCCTGAGGTGCATGGGAGCAAAATGCAATCATCTCTGCAGGCGGCAGCTTGAAATTATCATTATTCAAACAAGTGTTGGCACAGTAACAGCCACCGCAGTGTGTGAGCTGCACGTCCTGGTGCCAGAGCCCAGGCAGAAGGGCTGCCCTGCTGCTGCTGGAGTGGTGGATAACCCAAGAAGGGGCATCTCCTGGCATTCTGCAGTGTCTCCCGCCAGCTCTGTCTGCCAGAGTGCCAGGACCGCGTGCCAGCAATGGCAAGAGTGCTTCTCACTTAGCGAGGCAGAGACTGGGACAAAGCCTTATTAATTTCATTCAACTGTTGGCTCCAATACGTTGAGCTGGCAGAGAGAGCTGTGACAGCAAATGCTCGTGTTGTGAGCACAGGAAGCCTTGTTCCCTGCCCTCCTCCTCCTCCTCAGTGCAGGGATTTAAGCTCAGTGCAGTTTAGGTGTGAGGAGGAAGGGAACAATTGAGGGTTGGCAATAGAATTGCTGGTCTTTGCTCAGAGATTGGAGTTGTGATGTGGCCAAGGTAACAGCGCTTGTGCAGTTGTCTGGAAAAGAAGGGACAGTTGAGGTGCAGTGGAAATGATTGCTGCCTGCTGAGGCCTGTGGGTGATGCTTACACCTGGGAGAAGAGACACTGCTGTAAGTGATGGAGAGTGTGGGTGGGGGAGAGAAAGAGGGGATGGTGAAGAAGGAGCCTGGTCCCTCCTGCATTTAATTAAAACATTCCAGGTCAAGGCTGATGTTATTGAATGTCTTATCAGGCTGTTCCCTCTTCTGCTTTTCTCCTCCCAAAGTAATGTTTTCTGTCAGCACATGTTTAACAGTGGGTGTTGCAGGCAAAGATGGGGATCCCATCTACTGCTGTAGGCATGGGAATCCTCTGTGCAGAGCCTGAAAGTCATTTTCCCAACACACTTGGATTGCAAGTGTGTGCCAGATCCCCATGAGGGCTGCTTGGCTGTGATCAAACAGAAGGAGATGCAAATGATTGCTACGGTTGCTGCTTGAAGTCGATCTCAGCAGAAGTGGGAGGCCAAGTTCTCATGGAGCTGCTCTGAGTGAGGCTGCTGATCAGTAGGGGCTGGAATGGGATGGGGGCAGGGGGTGTGGAATTTCAGCCTACAGTGTGCCCTCGTGTATCGGCTCAGTTGGACATGGGGGGCAGCAGATGTGAAAATGGCTCTAGCAGGACTCTGAACTCTGCCAGCATTTGATGCTGCTTTGAAAAAGTTGCATTTCATAAATAATTTTAAGGATCAATTTAATGGAAGAGGGAAGGACGGTGCTTTTAGCACTGCTGGGGCTTTTCTACCAACTCCCACGGTTCTGGTAGACTCTGACAGACAACCTCCTGCTCCCCACGTCCACGTACTGGTACACTCTGCTCTGTGCCCTGCTTGATAGCAAAGCATTTCACTACTTGGTTTGGACTTCTGCCTGGAAAAAAACACACACCTGGCACCCATCCAGAAGCTATTTCAAGCAGGAGTTCCTAGAAGAAGGTGTGACAACTTCAGAAAACAAGGAGTTGCCAAAGAGCAGCAAATTTAGTCCCAACACCAACAGCCTCAAATCCTGGTGATTATCAGTACCAAGTGATAGAATGAAGAAGACCTCCAGGAGTCAACAAGGATGGCTTCAGAGTGCTGCATGAAATGCCACATCATGAGCAACAGCCTGCGGAAAATATCATGTGAGCTTCTCGTCCTTCTGACAGATCCTGTGGAAATAAACCCGAGGTCACAAGGCTTCATTGTCCCCTGCTGTGGCTCAGTGTCTGAAGACACCTCCACTATGGAAATAGCGATTTGTGCTTCAGCCTCTTCCAGTGCTCCAACCTTTCTTGCTTTTGCTGCACATCTGAGAAATGGGATCTTGTAAAGCAGAAAATAACCTGCAAAGCAGGGGGACCTGTGCGGTGCTTGGACTGGTTGTTCCAATCAGCTGGGTACAGTTTTTGCATCAAATATTGTTTCCCCTTCCATCTCTCACTGACAGCAGATGGCAGGAACTGCTGGGCAGCTCTGTAAGGAAACCAAGACTATTTTTCCCTCTGCCTGGCTGGCTACTGCAATAGGATGACCTTCCTAGGCTAAGTGAGTTCACCGTAATAATTGAGCATTGAACCCAAATACATGACAACAAAAACCAAACTCCAAACCAGATGTTACCTGACTTCTCTGCTGAGCAGAGTCCTGTCCAGTATATCCCACTGGCTTCTTCCCAATGCTCTGTAACCACCAATCACGTGGTGTGTTTATGCAGTCTATTTGCTTCTCTCTGCTCTGAGATACTCTCAATTGTCCACCCACCAGCCGAGTTGTTACAGGCACTAAGTTATGGTGGGTTTGTCCTTGCTTACTTTATGCACCTGTTTATACATCTAGAGAGGTTGCGTAGCTTTCAATTTAAGATTATTCGTCGATTTTATGGAGTATTAGTTAACTTCACAAAGCACCTTAATGGGTTGTGTCTTTTTAATTCTATATGGTGAAACCTACAGAAACCAAGCAAAATTGACCCCATTTGTTAGAGGTGATGTACGCAGAGCCCTTGAGGTGACTGAGCATCACTTTCCCTTTTAATTGTACTTCACACGTGTCCCAGTTCCTGTCAGTCCAGATCACACCTAACCTCCCTTTCCTGAAGTGGCCTCCATGTGCAGTGCATCTGCCCCTTTTCCTTCCAGCCACTGACATCTTGTCAGTTATTTTAGGCAAGAGGAAGAAGACCGACAGAATAGCAGAGTTTTCTATTCCTGCAGCTTACTGGAAATGTGCAAAATGCTGCTGCACACCATGTCTTGCCCCAAAACAGTTCCCCCGTGCTCTTCTCGAGGCTCCACAGTCTCTCCTTGCTCGTGTGCTCCTGTTCCTCTGCTTTTGACTCTATCACAGACACACAGATCTGCAGAATAAGAGAGAAACTCTTCTCTGGCAGAAACCTGGTTGGATGCTTTTCCTGAGGCAGTACCATGTGCTTGTATTTCAGCTGGAGGCTGCTGTTGTCACAGTACTGTCTCATCATTGAGTTTATTTCCTACAATCACCTTAAAACCCCCTTTCAATCGGGTTGAACTTGTGATGCTGTTGCATCTATCACGGGAGTGACCAAGAAGCATTTGCTACAGCTATGGGGTGGTTAAATGGCTCTGTAATGGTTAATGGATCTTTATGGAGCAAGAGCTGCCATGAGCATGGAGGTAATCTGTGCCTTTCTGTGGAATCCATCAAACGCTGTCTGGCGCATCGCTGAAGTGTGAGATACAGCTCTGGTCTGCATAGCTGGAACGTGTGGGGCTATAAGCTGCAGCAGATCCTGGATGCAGCATTAATTAAACAGAATGGCCCTGCTTCAGGTCCCAATGGACTTGCATCCACATGGCAACTGTGAGCCTTGTCTGCAGCAAGAGATTAAGGAATTAATTGGCAGGGTTAATCTTCGTGTCAGGGTTGGAAATGAATTGTTAATTTGTTTGGATGAGTGCAAAGTCTTCTCCCAGCAACGGCAGGTGGGATCACAGGAGAACAAGCCTGCAAAGCTGCCCTTTCTGGGGACCTTTCCATTTAACACCTCCTGCAAACAGACCTCTCAAATTCTTTGGCCCCAACATGCGAGACTCCTGCGCAGGGTCGGAGGAGCAGGTTGTGCCACTCACATCTCTGCAGACAATAGCACGGCTGCTCTGGGTGCTGAAATGGGATAATGACAGGCTGCACCTTGGGAAGGTCCCTGTACATTACCACTCTTCATTCTGTTCTTGCTCCCTTGTGCTGAGCAGATGTGATCACTGCACTGCAGGTACTGGATCAGGTCAACCTGCTTGAGGATCTCAGAATAAAGGAGGGAAGTGCTGACACTGAAATGCCACTGCTGGGATAGGTGATGCTAGTTTCACACATGGAGTGCAAAAACTGAGAGGTCTGGATGGACATTGAACCCCCTCAGGGACTTCCCTCCTCCAGGACACTGTGGTTTGAGAATCTGTGTGCATCAGTGAATGGTTTTCCCTTTCTCCTCTCCTTTTACACTTGAGACAGCAGAATATTTTTCATTTTAGTATCTGTCAAATCTGTTAAGGCTAATGCACTGCTCATATCGCATTAAGACAGAGGAGAAAAGCACTTCAGGGCTTAAATTATTTAAATGAAAACGTAACTTTCTGTTGCTTGCATTCTCTTTGTGCACTGATTAATCTAATTCATTCAGCAATAAGAATCACTTTCTCCTCATGTGGTGGGTCTGATACATCTTGACTGACGCAACTGGGTGGGCACTGAACTGCAGGTGCCATCCCCTGTGTGGTCTGTGACAGTGGGTGGGAAGTCACCTCTCTCTGTGCCTGGTGCCTGATTTATGGAGAGGTTGATGCTGTTCCAAGGCGCTGTGAAATAATGAGAGTTTTTCAGAGCCAATAGTTGTTGGCTGGGTTTAGCCTGCATATCTGCATCCTGTCTGTGCTCGCTGTGTGCCACCAGGTCCTGCCAGCAAAATCAGTCAGAGGCGAGTGGTTGGTGTTAGTGCTCAGGAGGCTGCTTGCTTCTGTGTCTGTGTCAATGAGCAGTTCTGCTGGAGAGGGGAGATCAGGGCAAGGGTGTCCAAGAGGTCTGGGACACTCTGTAGATCTAGAAGCAAGGAAGAAGATCTGGTGTGGTATTGGGTGATGCTTTTTGTTCATCTGTCGCAGTTGCTTAGTGCCAAATGAAAATATGCCTGACATGATACATGGGGATCCTTAATCTAACCACAGCGTCTTGTCATTTGAGGTCGCAAACACTCATGAGAAACTCTGCCAGGGCTACAGCAAATATCTTGTGCATTTGCTTAAAATGTTTTGGCCTGCTCTGAATTCTTCAGATTATTTGAGGCAACATATTTGTAGGTGTCTGTCAGGCACAGCCCTTGTTCCTACTTTCACCTTGTGTTTTGTGTTCTCCAGGCAGCCAGATGGTTGTATGCAAGCCAAAACTAAGAAGGATTTCCTCCCTTCTTTTGAAGGGATTGGTGCTCAGAGAGTTAGCAGTAATGCAGTTGTATTGAATCAGATAGAGTCCATCCTGTGTTAACTAAGGCAGCCCACAGCTTGCTACTGGCATGAGCAGCTACTCTAGAGAAGTCCCACTTGAGTTGCCGTTTTGCATCCCACATAAAACTGTGCTTTATGCTTGTTTAGATTTACCCGTACTGGTCAGTTGTGCTAAAATGCCAGTAACACAGTGATGTTCTAGTAGAGCTTTTGTGTGCTACCATTTCATACTAATTGTTCAGAAACGATGACCACTGTGTCATTTGGAACAAGCCTGCCACCCTGACTTTGCCACATCATAGCAGATCTTAGTAGGATAAGTGAATGGCTGGGTTCATCACAGACCTAAATTAGTTCTTCAGAGAATCTTCTTTGTGCCTGTACTATCTGTATTGATCTTCACATATGATATAATCAGCTTTAGAAAATGCAGCAGTCTGGAAGCTGGTTTCTATGTCCTTGTGCTCATTTCTGACCCTGTGTACTGAAAATCAGAATTTTACTAGAAATTTACAAGAAAAGGGGGTTTTGAGGCGTAGTGGAGCAATTGATTATCTTCACATCAGCTATGCAAACTGCTCTCCAAATGTTTCTTCCATGATGTATGTAGTGGATTTAACTAAACGAGTTATAGCCTCTTTTTGCTAATCAGTGTGGGAGGTCAAGTAATGGAACATACTATTTTGGTGGTTTAGCATGTGCCTCACGAGCTGATAATGTGATCCCCCTGACTCTGTGTGAGAATTGTGCATTTCCATCCAAACATCGGAACTGCAGATGTAGGCCTGCACCATCTGCTTGATCCCTGAACAGTGGAGCACATAGTTTACTATCTGTTGAAACATTAAACACTGCTGTTGGCTAGCATATTATAAAACCAAACAGTGGATGAAGAGGAATTGATACCGTGAACTCAGTGCTGGAATGTTTCAGGATTGTTTTGTAGGAAACCAATTTGAAATCCAAGAGCAGAACTGGAGGTTTTTGCTTCCCTTTCAGTCTTGACCCTGCTGTAATTTCTTGTGCCTGAACAAGTGGTCCTGACCCACATCAACAGCATCTCAGAAGTGAATATATTCACTTGTTCCTCAAATCTTTGGGAGGCAGGGTGCTGACAGGGATTTTGTCTCGTTTATGGCTTAGGTGAACTATGTGGGGTAGGTAACATTTGCTGTCAGTTTCCCCATGGGAAGAGGAACTGGGTTTTATTTGTGCCGGCTGTTCTGACGTGTTTAGATCAATGAACTACACAGTAAAGATAATCTTGTCTAAAGGAAACACAATAAAATGCCCTGCAAGATTAATACACGAGATGAAAAATCTGATTACAGCAAACATCCTGCCACTTCAATCGTTACGGGTTAGACACCCACAATTAAGTCCTGTATATTAGGCAATAACTGTTAGGTGGGAACAGGCCAGGTTTAATAGATCTGTTCCTTTTCTTGGTTATGCCCAGTTCAGGGAACTAAAGCAGCCACAGCTGAAGGAAACATTCCCAGATCAGAAAGGAATCCTGTGTTCAAAGTTGGTAGAACCCAGGTACTCTCTTAACCCTGCAGCCACTTGTTTTTGAGACACCAAAACAGAGAGAACAGCACAGTGTAGGTTTGACACTTTTATTAACAAAGAACCCACAGGGCTCATTCATTAGTACAAAATACAATCACGTTCTTGTAAGTTAAACAGCCATGTTTTTTTTATTTTGTCTCTTTTAAACTGTTTCACAGTTATCAAAACAAAGCCCCTGCATATTGAACTTATTATTGTGCAAAAAGTGATTATTTTTAACTTCTGCACTAAGCTCAGTGTCATAGAGCAGAATTCAGTCTTGTTTTCACCCCTCATCTGAAGGGCCATGTGTGCTTCCTAAGAAACACATTCTAGTTGTCTTTTTTTGCAGCAAACAATCTAAGGCCACAGTTTATCTGCAAATAATAGCAATATAAGATTTTTTTTTTTTAAAAAAAAGCACATCTTTACCCTTCATGCTCTTGTTTGCTTCACCATGTTTACACCAGGTAGCACACATCACCTCCACTGGGTATTAAGAGTCCAAATAAAATAAAGAAAGCACCTAATGTTCTTTAAGCTAGTATTTTGGATTATTAGCATGCAAGGTAATACGCAGCCACATTACTTTTCAAGTAACTCTAATGGTATCTGTTTAAGGAGAAAATGCTTGTTCCCTTACCAGGTGCCTTGGGTGGAAGTCCTGCACTGACTGTATGGGCACACCCTCACTTAAATGAAAAGGCGTACGAGCTATTATCTCGAGACTCAAGAGATGAGGTTTTCATAATGTCCTTTTTTAAAACATGCACTCAGATGCTGGTTAAAGCTGCATGTGCTAGAGAAGACAATATTCAAACTGGCAAATGAAAAAATAATAAATAGTCGCAGTTTGGAAAGGTGAATCTCAGTAGTCTTTTACACTGATGTAAAAGTGACTTGGGGTGAAGTGCTAGAGATTAGACAATGTGAAATAGTCTTACTAATTGAAGCCTAGAACCATGCTTGTGCCGGTAGAAAAATCCCTGCTTCTTAAATGAGGGAAGATTTCTTAAAAATAAAAGCCATTTAAACTTTCTAAACTGCAGTTATTGATGAAGTGAAATGAAGGAAACTCATTTACTCTTCTGGTGGTGATGGTTAGCAGAAAGTATGTTTTACCACGTGAAGCACCAGGTTTTAAGCCCAAACCTTTCTGTAAGACAAAAGGAATAGTTCTGGTGGTTCAAAATCCCCTGCAGTTTAGGGACTCGATTGTAAACGTGCGCAATAAAGAACGCTCTGTTTCTGCTCCTTGGTGGTGGTAGCTTACTTATTCCACTTGATGCTTGGCAGGAAGCAAACATTCTACTTTAAATGAAGGCAGCAGAAGGGCCAAGTAATAATGCTGTGCCTTCACTCTTAGCAGCAACAAACTCTCACTGTTGTAAATGACCTGAGGAAGAAAACATTAAAATATTGCACCAAAACAAAATGAAACAGCAAAAACAAACAAAGAAACAAACACAAAAAAACCAGACAAAAAAAACAGTATGGATAGCAAATGACCAGTGCAGCCTCTGACAAAGAAAAAAAAAAAAGGAGTAATGAAAAGCTTTGTGCCATTACTGGAGGATTTTGCTCCTCTGATGCCTTGCTTTCACTTCAGTTATAAGCGATGTCTATTCTGGGTATATTTACACCTCTCCCTATGCCTTCTATCTCATTCACTAACCACAGAAACCATTTAGGGTCCCTTTTAGAACCTTGAAGTATACTGGAACTTTAACAAGACTTTTTTTGGTCTCAAATCTGACCGTAAGTAAATATCCACAACAGAGGTAGGCTTATAAAGGCTTCTGGATAAATAAGTATTGTCCATTTTGCTAAGTACACCTGCTATTGGCGGAAGGATTCTCCCTTGCCATGCTTCCCCTTATCATGCTATCCATAGGCTTAAGATGCAGAAAAAGAACTCACAGTAGAAGAGCCTAGAGTAATTCCCTTAAGAAATCCCTTGAAAGAAAGCATAGTGCATAAGCTCTTATCAAAGTTCAATTCTCTTTTAGATACTTGTGTCTTTCATTCAGTGTACAGTTGCCTTCATAACATTGTGTAATAGCTATTCTGTCATCCATGTCTGTAGAATCATTATGACTGATGAAATAGTACCACTTGGCAGTTGTTAGAAGGGCAGGTTCTCATGAAGTAAAGTTTAGCTAGTGTGAAGACGTCACGTTTCAGTAGTGTTCCTTTCTTGGATGCAGACAGTGCAAAACTGAAGCCCCTTGAACACTGGAATCTTTTAGAAATGTTTACTTAACCTCACATTCTGTTCTACTATGCAAATTCTACCACAGAAGTTCTCAACATCAATAGAATTACATAAATTCTTCTGGAGTGCTCCAAACAAAGTAGATTCTCTTTACTCTTTAGAAGATTCTTACATCTCCTCCTTGTACTTTGTGTAGTATATCCACTTCTCTGAAAACATCCCGTATATTTAGTACTACTCAAGTATCCCAAGCATCACTGCTCTCGCAGTATCTTCTTATTCTTATTCTTCTTATTCTTCTTATTCTTATTCTTCTTATTCTTATTCTTCTTA
>VZRI01009516.1:200208-245473 GCA_013397515.1 Upupa epops | reverse complement strand
TCCGGGGGGAAGCCCGCGGCCGCCCTCGACTGTTCCTTTAAAACCCGCCCGTGTCTGCCAGCGCTTGCACAGGAAGGTCCCGCCCCTCCCCACTCCTCATTGGCCGTTCTGTGGTTGTTCACCCAGCTATTGGCCGTGGACTGCCCCAGCGTCCCCTCTGCGTTGGCTTCTCGGAGGGTGCATGCTGTGAGTGCGTCACACTGCATGATCGCTGCGGCAGAGCCAATGGGATGCGGGCGGCCGCGCGTGGACAGCAACTCGATTGGCGGCGCGGCCGCAGCTCCCTGGTGAGGCGGCCAATGGCGCGGCCCTGCCACCACGTGCACAGCCTGTGGATAAACAGGTGGGGAAGGGGCGGGGCCAGAGGGGAGTGGGTGTCACTGCAGGACCTCGGCCCTGCCTACTCGAGTCCCGATCCCGCCCCACGAGTGAGCGTGCGTCAGAGCGCTCGGGCTGTGAGGTGGCTACCTGGGGTTGCTTGGAGACCTCGCTGGGCGCGCGGCGCTCTGTTTTAAAGCCCTTCGGAAGCCAAGGTTCTTCTACACCAGAATTTCAGCAGATTCTCTCTGCAGACCTCCCCTGCTGCCGCTGTGTGGGTGGTTTTATACGAGGGGCCTACAGTGATGCCTGGGAGATTTCTCTGCTGGGAGAACTGCTGTTTTGGTGCTATTCGGAATTCTGAGAAATAGGAACCTAGCAAACTCCCAGCGTCTCTACAGCTGTATGGCCTCACCCATCAGACAGACAGACACATGGACAGATCATTAGGGACTGTAAGGGACCTCCAGAGGTCATCGAGTCCAACCCCTCTGCTCGAGCAGGACCACAGGTCACACAGGAATGCATCCAGGCAGGTTTTGAAAGCCTCCAGAGAAAGAGACCCCACAACCTCCCTGGGCAGCCTGTTTGTGTACTCTGTGACCCTTAAAGTAAAGAAGTTCTTTCATATGCTGAAGTGGAACTTTCTGTGCTCCAGCTTGCATCCATTGCTCCTTGTCCTATCACAGGATGCTAGTGAAAAGAGATTGTCACTGTCTTCTTGACACACAACCTTTATGTATTTATACAATAAAATACAAGAAAATTACAATCCTCTTGCAATCTTCTTTCAAGACTGAAAAGCCCTGGTTATCACAGTCTTTCCTCATAAGGTAGATGTTCCAGTCCCTTAATTGTGGCTCTCCGTTGGACTCTCTCAAGCAGCTGTATGTCTCTCAAGAACAAGGCTCTGGGGAGACCTTACTGCAGACTTTCAGTACTTGAAGTGAACCCACAAGAAAGATGGGAAGTAATTTAGCAAGGCCTGTTGTGACTGGACATGAAGTGACGATTTTAAACTACAAGAGGAGAAATTTGGATATTAGGAAGAATTGTTTACAGTGAGAGGGTGAAGCACTGGCTTATGTTGCCCAGGGAGGTGGTGGAGGCTTTATGCCTGAAGACATTCAAGGTCAGGCTGGATGAGGCTCAGAGGAACTCGTTTTAGTTGAACATAGCGTTGCTCACTGCAGGGGACTTGGACTGGATGACCTTTGAATCACAGAATTACAGGATCCTTCAGGTTGGGAAAAACCCTTGAGATCATTAAGTTCCAATCATTGATTCTACTCTACCAAGATCATCACAAAACCAAATCGTTAAGCATCACATCTAAATGACCTTTAAACACATCCAGGGATGGTGACTCAGCCCCCTCCTTGGGCAGCCTGTTCCAATCCCTGACTACTCCTTCAGTTTCCTAATGTCCAACCTAACCCTCCCCTGGTGCTGTTTGTGACCAGTCCTTCTTGTTTTATCACTAATTATCCATGAGAAGAGACCAGCACCCACCTCTCTATAATGTCCCTTCAGGTAGCTGTTGAGGGCAACAGCCTCTTTCTCAGATTAAACAGCACCAGCTCCCTCAACTGCTTCACAAGACATGGTGTGTAAGCCCTTCACCAGATTCTTTGCTCTTCTCTGGTCCTTTGCAGCCCAGTGTGTTCTGTGGTTCTGCGACACGCAATATAAAATGAGCTGCTTTGTGTTTGCTGGGCAGATCCTAACACTAATGCTGTTCTAGGAGATGTCATGTTTTACAACTGCCTGAGCTGGCAGGAGTGCATCTTCCTGAAGGTGTGTGCAGTGAACAAGCTGCCAGCATTTCCATCAGTAACGAAGGAGTCACTTTCCGGGCCAAGTCACCTGCCTGCTTGAAGCTTCTGACAGCTGCATCTTCCTGCATTCCTCTGTCCCATGGAGCGCTGTAAAACACCAGTCTGGTGTGTCCCAGCTGACTCAGATAATTACTGAAATTAACGAAAAATGTATTCCAGACTCAGAGCTTTGGCTTTTAAATACTGACAAGATCACATCGGGTTTCCTCAGAAACCTCTGGCATAACTTTGCTGTCCTGTGAAACGTTGGCTTGTGTTTAGAGTCTCTTCTGTGATGAAGAACTCATCCTTGCTGAGAGGTAGGCCTTTTGAACACCTTTTGCTACGTGAAAGTTTGTGCAGACATCTGTATTAAATGATAATAACACAGAAAGATGTCCTGTAGTTACAGATGGGGTGAATTCATTGGCTGTACTTGAACCCTTGGCCACAGCTTCCCCAGCTCATGGGGTAATTTATGAGAAGTCATACCAATGTGGGTTTTTTTGAGTATTTAAGGAACTTCTGGGTATTGTAGTCTATAAAACTGTGCTTCCTTTGCTATTCTTCAGTTCAGTTAAATTATCACAGTTTGATTGCTGAGTTTTACATAAGTATTTTCCTTTTCATCTGTTTTTTATTCATGTTTGCCAGTATCAGGTCAGTTTTGTAGCCAGCCAGCAGCTCGGTAGGATGTGGGTACAGAATATTTGCTGAGTTTGTTTGGGTACTAAGTGTGTATGTGAGTTCTTGCAACTTTTTTTGAAAGTATGATGCATGCACAGGAGGAAAAAAAAACCCCAAAACAAATCCCACACCTCCCTTTTTTCCTGCATGAATGAGGAAATGGCTTCAAGTTGTGCAAGTGATATCTACACTGCATATTAGGAAGAATTTCTCTACTGAAAGGGTTATCAGGCAGTGGAATGGGTTGCCCAGGGCCCATCCCTACAGGCATTCAAGAGTATTTAAGACACAGTGCTTAGGGATCTGGTTTAGTTGAGGACTTGTCAGTGTTCTGTTAATTGTTGGACTTGATAATCCTGAAGGTCTTTTCCTGGTCTGGGTGATTCTGTGATTGTCTGATCTTGAGAACATTGCCTTGTGTGTGAGATACTTCTACTGGCCAACACTGATGATGTTGTAGCATCAGTGGTGGAAACCACATTGCTATTTGAGTCCCTGTTAAAGGGACAGGAAGAACAGAAGATGAACACTCAGGTAGTGTGTGTGTGTGTGTGTGTGGTGTGTGATAGAGCAAGAGCGATATTAACATGCTCGATTATATTTTGCTTTCACTCATTTTATTTAGAACTAAGTAAGAAAAACTGCTTGAACAAGTTAATCAATACACAAGCTAGCCAGTAAGAGTAAAGAATACAGAAAGAAGGTCTCACTTCAGAGTATCCACAAAGCTGTGAGCAGCTCTAGCCATAATCTGAGGCTTACCTTGAAGGTGAAGGAACTAGGAGAACATCTTCCTACAGCAGCTGGTCCATATCGGAGCTCTGCTGACGAATTTGGAAATGACTGTTGTGATCATAGCACTCAGTTTAGGTGGCTCTGTAACCTTGTACATATGGCCATTCATTTTAACTCAGTTCATATATAGTAAATAGACTATCAGGGCTTGAACTTGCCAGGAAGGGTTTTGAAAGTATCATGTAGATTCTAAGTTTCCACAGTGGGAAGGTCGCTTGACACAAAACCAACCAATTTTTGCGGACGATACAAGACAAGAAGTGATCTTAGCTGCAGTATCCTCTGCCAAGAAAGTTTCTGTTTTTCAGGGATGTAAGCTATGACTGGGAAGGAAGTGAAAAACCTGGTGAATATTTGCAGTCGCCTTCCTGCTTAAAGGGAACTGAGACAAAGCTCTTAATCATGAGTCAGGCACCAGCACTAGGAGTTTGCCAACTAAGCCTTTCTGATCTTAATCAATAGCCTGACAGTTTAGAAAGTGAACAGCTATTTCTACTACTGGAGGAGGACTTTGTGAAGTGTTTATAAGAGCTGCTAACAGCCAATTTGCAAACTGTGGATTTCTTACTGTACAGTAACATCCGTTCAAGTGTCTCTTATCTAGTGCCATACACAACCAGCAAGAAAACAGTGACTGAGCTGCAGCTGAATTCAGGGGAAGATCCTCGAGACAGGGAACAGTGTGTAAACTCTATACTGTCCTTCTTCCCGTGTCATAGGGTGGATTTGTTCCTATACCTCAGCCTTTATCTGCAAATAGTTTCAGCCATTGCAGAGGGTCTGATAGATGTTGGAAAACAGTTGGGTGAAAGCAGTGTTCGCTCCTGAAAGCAGATATTGCAGACTCTGAAGTTCCCCTCAGAATACAGGACTTTTTCCTTCAGATATTCAGAAATTATCTTTCTGGGTTTGTTTATGGAGTCAGGACAGGGAGGGATAGGAGACCATTCCTTTCGTTCACTAGTTCCTGGCCTTTTACCAGTGAGTTGTTTATCAGCGCTGTGCCAGAAATGCAGCCCTGGAGAAGAGTGTGAATTCTCCCTGGCGCTCCCAATCAGCACGAGAAGGCATCAAATGGGTGTCGGTGACACTGGCTGTCACGTACAGTCTTTTATTGCTTTTCTTCTATTACCAGTAATTGAAAGGTCAGCCAGATTTTTCTTAGACAATTAAGTGACATTTACAGATAGGAGATTGCAAGGAGCCACACAGGCTTTTCCAAGGGCTGCTGCAGACACAGTGCCTAGTTAGTCTGGTGTATGTCACCAGTGCCCGAGCGTAAAACACCAGTAAGCATGTTTTTAGGAATCGCTCTGTGTGTGGTACACTGGGAAAAGCCAATACTGACTTGCTGGCCCAGTGATCTACTTTTATCTTGGCAGGGATTTGTTCATGGAGCCTGCCAGAAGGCCAAAGGACCGATTTTAAGACAAAGTCATATGGAGATGGAAAATCACAGCTGATAGTAGGGGCAAAGTAGATTGTGTTGGGTTACTGACTGAGAACCAAACTGCTAGGGCTTGTGCACTGGGTGTGTGGTTCATCTAGCTGACTCACCCTATCCTCACCTTCCAAAGGGTGGGAGAGGTACATCTCATTCTTGGGTCCAGAGGGTGGGGTGGAGGAAAGGGTTGTGGTGCAAACTTTAAGTAGCAGTTCAGGGCCAGTACCTTCCCCATCACCTCCAGCTGCACAATCTTGTGAGGTGGCAACAGCCACCCCTGCCAGTTCTTTGCTGTGGTGGTGTAACCTCAGCCAGAAATGAAGCATCACACAGGTGCTTGCTCATGCCTCCCCGCTTCCAGTGGGATGGGGAAGAGAAGTGAAAACAAGGAAAACTCATGTGTGGAGATAAGAGCAGTTTAATAGGTGAAAATAAAATGCAATAATAAAAATAATAATGAAAAAGGAGATCACAAAGAGTGAAGTAAACCCCAAGAAAGGCAAGGGATGCACAGTGCAGTTGTTCACCTCCTGCTCAGTGATGCCCAGCCAGTCTCCAAGCAGCAACTGGCTCCTCCTGGCCAAATTCTCACAGTTTGTGTAGCAAGCACGATGTTCTGTGGTGTGAAACATCCCTTTGGCTAGTGTAGGACAGTTCTCCTGGCTGTGTTCCCCCTGAGCTTCTTGTGCCCCTGCTTGCGAGCAAAACACGGGAAGCTGAAAAACCCTAAACTTAAGGTAAGCCCCACTTAGCAACAACTAAACATCCTGTGTTACCAACACTGGTCTTAAACTAAATCCAAAACACAGCACAGCACCAGCTGCTAGATAGAAAACAGACTCTATCCTAGCCCAAACCAGAACTCAAACCCAACACACGGGGACTGGATTCCCTCACATGTTGGACCGTTGCAGTTTTTTATGCGCTGGTAAAGAAAACACTTGAGTGACCTCTTGTTTGCTAAAATATTTATCAAGTGGGTCAGTCTGCAGGATCAGTTACTGCTAGTTCCCTTAGATGAAAGGGATCTAAAGCCAGCACGTGGTTGGGCGGGCAGCTGAAGACTGCTGCAGGCTGGCTTGAGCTGTTTACAGCTGCTACAGGCTTAGCAAGGAGAAAAGTAGAGAAAAATGGATGTAGTTAGAACATCTCTTCATCCCAGTGTCCCCTGAGGACAGCAAGATTTATTGGGGTTAGTGGTGCCTGCACAATTAAAGTGGCCGCCTGGGAGTGCTCCTCTGGAGGAAGAGCTTCCTACAATTGTGTACCCCTCTGCATTTCAGTGACTCTGACTTCAAAGCAAGGTGGTCAGAAATACTCCTATAAATATCTGACAAAGAGGGAGGACACAGAGTTCTCTTGTAGAATCAACTCTGAAGCAGCAGCTGCATTATTCATACATGGATCGTGATTTGGTATTCCATCTCAAGGGAACGAGTAGCCAGAAAGGGAAAGGGAATGTACAAACTTATTTGGGTTCTTAGTTATGTGCTGCTTTAGCTGGTTCCTGCCATGGGCTGTAATTTGAGGGTTCTGAGGGCTCTTTAAAGTACTTTTTTTTTTTTTTCCAAGTTAAACTGAAAAAGGTTGAACTTGGGATGAACCCAAACCTCATACCAGAAAACCTCATGCTGAAGGGAAGTGCGTGCCTGGATCTGAACTCACCTTTTGGTAGCACATTCCTGTAAACAGGAACGTGTGCCTTGTGGTGATGATTCCTCTGCCTACTGCTTCACACAATGACATGGGATCATTCCTCCGGCTTGTCCAGAATCTTTCTAAAGATAGTTCCAAGCACGCTGTTCGCTGGACAGCATCTGGTTGAAGCGGTCACCCCAGAGGTTCTCAGCATGGTCCAGCCATGCTGTGACAAGCAGATGCAGAGGTGCCCCACTGAAGCAGTTTTTTTGCATCCCCATTTCTGATGGCTGCTGCTGTTGCCCAGGCTTTGGAAAGATGCTGCTTCAGCAGAAAACAGACATAATTGAAAGCTTCATGCCAAAGGGGAATGAAGAGTAAGAGCTATAGGGAATGTTCCCATGTCGTGTGGTTTAGAGTGCTGCTTGCTCAGCATGAGAAGCTGGATTTGCTGGAGCCTTGGGGTGCAAGCTGTAAACTTTCACCTAGATTTGCTGAACTTGTATCTATTCAAGCAAGACAGGGCCTCCAGAGCCAGCACAAAACAGAAGGAGAGTACAAGCGTCAACAGCAGCTGCAGCTAGCCAAGATAGCAGCTTGTGGGGTGACAATGAAGTAATCCAACATGGACTCAGAAGGTGTTGGCGGATCTCAGGCCAGGATCACGATGGGACCAAAGGGTGTGTGAGGATCACATGGAAGGGAGATGCATGGCCTGTTATGGGTACAGATGTCTTGGGATTTCTTTTTCAGGAAGAAATCTGGAGGCAGCCAGGCCAGGCTGACCATGTTGATGCACCAGCATGAGAGTCTGCTTCAGGAAACTTTGGGTTTGGACTGCAGAGTGACTAACTCTGGATACCTGGATTGAGTTAGACTTCTTTAACAATATTATGTGAGAAAGGATGACCTTAGGGAAGTTGGACAAATGCATTCAGATGCTTCACCTCCTATGTCTGAAGTAGCAGAAGTTGCTCCATGACATGGAACTTCTTTCCTCACAACACTGAGATGGGGTTTGGAGTTTCATAGTAACTTCTCATAGTTAAGTCCATCTAGTGAAGCTAACCCCGTATCACAAGCTACCAAGTTTTCCTTGCTCAAGCTGAAAGGCCAAGTCAGTATTTCAGTCATCATACAATGGCTGTGCCTAGCGCAGGAGGGGAACCAGTGAAAGCAGGGCACCATCACTGGTAAGGTGTGTGGGAGCAGCATCTCCCCACATGCTCCCATCAAGAAATCAGTCTGAATGGCAGAAGGCTGAAAAGCAAGCAGACCCCAAACCAAACCAGCTCCTTAACAACGTTTCCCTAAACTCTGGTACTGTAAGGCACATCATCTGGTCAGTTAAGAATATTCTTGGGAGAACATGGCACTCCTGTTTACCTTTGTGTGCTTTGGAGAGAGGCAGAACATGCCGGCAGAACAGAGATGGATGCTGACTGACAAATGTAGGGGAAAACAATCCTCTTAGATTTGCTGGTAACCAGCTGATGCTGCAAGGCATGAAATCTGATTATAATTATTGTCTTAGGGTAGAGCTGCACCTTTTATGAGCATGTCGTATTATGGAAGTGAACTGAATCTCTCAAATAATTTCATAGGCCCTGGGGAGACAATGACTTTTTGAGTCACGTCTTCCTCCCAATTCACGTGTGTATACTCAGAGACTCTCATGGATCAGAGCACACACCTGAGAAAGAGAGTGGATCTGGCCATACAGATGCCAGGACATGGTCACACGGCTATTTTTTTGTAATCACCTCTGGTTTTTATTCTCTATGCTTTGAGGAAGTGGGATTTTAATTCAAGCTAGAAATTACTGCGTTTTCAATAGTAGGTCACTTGTTTTAATACTTTGTTTAAGATCGAATCATTCCTGACAGAGTTAGACTAATGGTTGGACACAGTGATCTTTAAGTTTTTTTCAACCTAAACAACTCTTTGATTCTATTATTTCCATTACTGAATTCATCTAGATATCAATCACTCTCCCAAATCTTTCTATTGATAAGCTGAGGATGTTGAGTCTTCTGTGCCTCATATTGTGAAGCTCATTTCCACCAAGCCTGGGAGTGGTGTGTGTAAACTGGTGGCTTTTTAACACCATCTGTGGGTTAACCATGTTTAAAAATATTTAAACATTTATTGGAGAAAGTTGTCATTAATCTGTGATTAAAACAAATGGCAGTAGCTGGTGAAGTCTTTCTTTCCTTTAAAATAAGGTACATGAATTAATCTTCAGTGTAAGAAGAGGTTAGGAACTTTCAGCCATTTCATTTGATGCACGCAGCTGTATTACAGATAAGCTTGTGTACATATATGCAGGCATATATATATATATGTAAAAGAAAAAAGAGCACACAAACCTCACTTGCTATGGTAACTGTTGTTGGGGAAGGCAATAATAGTCAGCTAGGCGTGAAAAGTGTGGGAGATAAGAACACATTTACTATTAATACTGTTCATTTTTTAAAAAGAGCACAATGCAGCAGTTATTTTGACATTTTCCTGTGAAATATGAAGTATTAGGCATTGTCAGAGCCACGATACAGGGCTAGATGGACTTCTAACTGCCTGCTGTTGCGATTCTTATCTTCCTCTACCAGGTGAATTAGAATTCCTTGGATCAATGAATGTACACAGTCTTTTCTTGTATCAGAATAACATTACACATCCTCTTGTCATTATAACACACCAGAAGATTATTTTCAATGATAATGACAAGACCACGTCAATCACAGGACTTTTGTAGTGGGAATTTGCTTCTTATTACATCTTTCATGTGTCAAATTTCCCCCTTTTTTCTTCTTGAATTACCACTCAGAAGTTGGTAGCAAAATGTGCAGAATTTAAAAGGAGCAAAAGAAAACGTCTACTTCTCCTGCCACCGATGCTCTAACTTATACAGGCATTAACTTCTCCTGTGCATCCCTGATTATAAAAATGGCATCCTACATCTTGTTCTGCTTAACTGTCTGTACAGATCACAGCTTTTCCTTGATAGATGCTATTGTTGGAAAACATTAGTATGCACTACCTGTATTTTCCCGTGTTCAAAGGGAGCAATCACAGAGCACTTCATTTATTTTACTAAGAGCTCAGTAAATGCTGCACCATCGCTGTTCTGCGAAGAATGTATTTTCATGTAGGGGCATTATCATTAACAGATTTTTCTCAAATTCCAGGAAGAGTGTGATATTTTTATTTGGCATAATGAAGTCTAAGCACTTACAAGGCCTTTAATTTTCTCCACACTTTATTTTTTTTTTACTTAATGAAATGTCTTTCTTGTAGACAAGTTCTTCTAGGCCAACTGTTAGATCTTGGGCTTGGTGTGAAACTGAAGAAGATATTGACTGCTGGTGTCCACAGGATCTGAAAAACATAGGAGTGGATGAGAGAAGATACCAACTGTAAAACTGCTGCACCAGGGGGTTATAAAAAGCAAAGTTTTAGTACAAATGCTGATGGAGCAACTAACTTGAGCTGGCTGAAGTTTGGCAATCTGGATCCTCTTAGTGTCTCTGGAGACAAAGGACCATGTTCATCAGCATGTTTCAGATGCTGCCATGAATTTAAAGCTCAATCTCACTCTGAAATTTTAGGAAGTTAATTCATATTTCTTAGTATGAGGGACAGGAGCATAAGGCTTCCTGAAAGTTGGTAGGATTTAGGTCCTTACATTTAGAGGACACTTTAGGAAGGGGCTGGTTATCACCTCGATTTAGCACAATATTTTGTTCATTTTGTGCAGTTTTGCTTGTGACTGTTTGTCCTTCTGAAAAACCAACCGATTGAAAATTAATTGTAATTGATTAGTCTCTTTGAAAAGTCTGCAGTTCTCATACTTTGCTGAACTGTAAAACTTCCCAAGAAAAATGGTGTCATAATTGCACCATCATGCACCTTGACATTAAGTGAATATTTCACTCATGGCCAATTTAAAAATCAAAATAGAAACTCTGTAATAATCTCCCTTTACAGTTTGGGTTATGAGAAGCTGAGAATTCCCTTAGGCTTGATTGATAAAACATGGCATTTATCCTATTCCTTGGATGATGTTCAGCAAACTTTATGACAGAGGGAAACAGCTGGTAAAGTGGGTTCACGGAAAGGTGAAGGTAATATAGACATAAAAAACAAGAGGATAATGATTTTAAAAGGGATAATAGTTGTAATAACACCATTAACCTTTTGCTTCAAATTATTGAATGTGTGGTCTCTTCAGCAGGCTAATCAAAGGTTTGCATTAACTGCAATGCAAGAGAAAGTGGCAATATACAACCTGGGGTTATTTTTTTCCCTGTTCCAATTATTCACTCTCAAACTCTTTCTGAAAAAAAAAAGGAGAGGGGAGAAAAATGACCCTTTAGCTATTGCATACCCCTTCCAATTTGGAAATAAGGCTGCCTTGCCTCCAGTGGAAGCAGACTCTAACTTCCTTCCTGCTCTGTAAAAGCTAGGGAAACGTAAGTGAAAAAGAAGATGGTTATAGGTACCTAGAAATGAAAGTCAGAGATGTAGACAGGTAGACAAGTGTGCCAGGGCAGCCTGTTGGTAAGAGCTAGCCTGCAGCTGTTTGGTGGTACTACACGGCTGGTACGTGCTCTAGCAGGGGGCTTGGACTAGATGATCTTACCATGTAACTTCTGACCTCTATGGTTCTGTGATTCTGTGAGGGGAATCATCAGCAGAGATGCACCTCAAAGGGCAGGCGCACACATCAGCAGCAGTGCAAAGGTCTGACGGTCATACTCGGGATGTGTGAAGAACCATACTATTCTGTCTAGGTCCCTTCTGGTATCAAACCAGCTAATTGAGTCTGGATCAGAGAAAAAACTGCCATTTTTGCTGTCATGTTACGTGCACACAGGGTTGACTAGCAGAGGCAGACGATGCTTTGACAGTTTATCCGCATGCTAAAAGGCAAACACATTGATGGTGGAAAATTGCCATGAATGATAGAAAAGCTCACGGTTTACTTAATGGAATTGTTCAGGAATTTGCCCCGTTGGACAAATCTGCTCTGCCATATGATTTTGCAGGTGGCGATCCTTATTGTTCACTTAAGGCAGCTATCCGAGGTGCACATCAGAGCACCTTGGGTTGGAAACCTCCCTTCTGTATGCAGTCAGCAGGGAGAGAACCACCTGAGTTAGACACCCAGAGCAGGATTGTCTGACTGCCTTGCAATGTGTCGTGTCAATCTACTATGAAAGGAATAAGCATGAAAGGAAGTTTTCACCGTTCCTCACTGACAAAACCCCGTATCATTAACAGCCCCATTCTGTGGAAGCAGAAGACAGTGAAAGACTTCAGGAGCGGCGTGTCTTGAATTTGAATTAACCAGATTGGAATTTAAAATCAACAAGCTGAAAGAGCCTGAGATAAGAAGTCAGAACATTCAGAGGAAATGAGAACTGTTCCAGGAACTAAAGGTGAGAGAAACACTAACTCACATTAAAAATATTCAGCAAGAGAAAAGACACCTTTTCTTTTTCTGGACACCTTTTCTTAGAAGTCTTCTATAATCAGTAACCTTTCCCAGGCACTTTCTGAGGCTGTTTTTAGTAGCTGAATCCTTTGTTTCAAAACCACCCATTGATTCAGTGCTCTAAGTGAGAAGTAATTAAGGTGGACAGAAATCTTGCCTCCTATGTGAATGGATGAGCTGTAGAAGAGAGAGGCAGAAAGAAGACTGAAAGAATTTTTCCAAAAGATAGAGCTCACAGCACGTGTGGCGCTGCCGTGGTATATTGTGTAATACATGTGTGTGTAGGTGCGCTGCTCTGTCTCTGTCTATTGATCTATTTGTTTCCCCCTACACATGTGATGATGTACATGTGTGTGTGTGTTCCTGAAAGATAATGAACTGTTAAGGCAGTACTTTGTCAGAATATCCTTTAAAGAGTTACATCCTTTTAATGCACAGTAGTTTAAGCAAACTCCAAGGTTTTTACTCGGCAATAAACCCATTAAATCATCTTAAATACCATGTCATAATGACAATTTGACGCCACCAGATGTAGCACTAGGGATTTATTTTTTAAAATGCTTTCCTGGAGATGCAGTTTCCTGAATTTTAAAGTCTCTTACCTGTTTACACAGCTGTTAGATCACAGAACTCTGCCATCTTTTTGCCTTGCATCAGTTACTCACTAAATCATGTGTGGCATGACTGCAAACCCAGTGCATCTGAAGCGTTTAGGCTCTAGCCACTTCACCCTCATAAAGGCTGAATGGTTGAGCCGTATGGGAATGGGTCTAGAGTGTTAGAATCCAAGAGCAGTATCTCTTCCAGCTGCTGAGCTCCCTCATGGGGAGATTTTAGCAATTCAGGCAGATGACTGCCCTTTGCACAGCTCTTTTCAGTGGCTACTGAGCATCCTGGATCTGTGAAAAATACAGATACCCAGCCACTTTTGTGCCTTTTCTCACCTTGTTAGCCGAAAAAGCAACCAGATTGGTAGTACAGGACTGCTTCTACAGGAGGGTTACTTGAAAGAAGGACATGTTAGCCAGATACAACAGCTAAATCCCTCTCACAGAGGAAAATCCATTCACACATGTTTAAATAATGGAACAATCCGTGGGAGGATGAGGAAGAACTCGGAGGCCAACAACTGAAATGTTACATGAGATGCAGAATGAGTGGGGAAAGGTGCTTTCTGGCCTTGAAACATGGTGGTCCTGAAGCAACCCCTAACCTAGAAGTCTATGATAGCTCATTGACAGAAAGCAGGAAGCCATCTAATGCATGGGCTGTCGATTTACCTGATCAGCAGGACTAGACCAATCAAAGACTCTTAGGACACTGGGACTTTGCTTTGGTCCAGTATGGAGGGACCATGTTGTCAGGCTTTTTGTTACACTGTGAGTTTGTGTAGGTGAGTGCTGTGTGATCTGAGGTGGCAAACATGACTGTTCTCCCTTGAAGACCTTCTGTTAGATATTCATATTCCCCTAAAAAATTGCAGTGAGCATGTGAGAGCCATATGTTGGCAAGGATTTGAAGTGAGGTGATGAATTTTGTGTAGTTAGAATATGACCACATCTGAGGCACAAGCGTTGGTGATGGGTTTTGCAGCTCTTAGATAGGTCAGACTTGGGGTCTGTGACCCTGGGGTTCACTGTGAGTGTTTCCCAAGGATCAGGAAAGGCCAGGTAGCCTGAGCATGGTTTAGTGTCATCACAATACCAATCTGTTATCAATGTCAAAGGGATCACAGATCCCTAGAATGGTTCAGGTTGGAAGGGACCTTAAGGATCATTTAGCTCCAATCCCCCTGCCATGAGCAGGGACACCTTTCACCAGATCAGGTTGCTCAAGTCTCCATCCAGTCTGGCCTTGGAACACTTCCAGGGAGGGGGCAGCCACAACCTCCTTGGGCAGGGTGCTGTTCCAGTGTCTCAGCACCCTGACTGTAAAGAACTTACTTCTAGTCTAAACCTCCCCTCTTCTAGCTTGAAGCCATTACCCCTGGTCTTCCCACAAGTTTCCTCTTCTTCAGGCTGAACAGCCCCAACTCTCTCAGCTTGTCCCCGCAGGAGAGGTTTACTAACGCTGTAACGTAATGTGATTTAGAAATGCAATTCAGAAGGGTGATTCAAAGCCCAGTGGCTTTGCAAGGAGTCTTGGTCTGACTTGCAGTTTGGCCGTGGGGCTGACATGTGAGGGTTTAAGCAGCTCTGTGTTGAAAAGGGCATGAAATGCTGCCTGGATGGCCCTCCAGTGAAGTGTAATATTTGATAACATCAGTAAATACAAGACAGAAACAAAATGACAACAGCTTTTGAGCATCTGATGATAGCAAATGAGGTGGAAAAGTTAAATGGATATAGAAGAGGATCCCCAGAGGTTGAATGCACGATGCTGGGAGGAGTCCAGTTGTTACCATACTGATATCAACATGTGGAGTGCTATATATTTTTTCTGCCTTTTCTCTTGTTCATACTGTATAGGCTGTCCTCCTCTCCCACCAGCAAACAAATAAAAACTCTGTGCCAGCTATAGCAGCACTTTACATGGGAAAAAACGAAGCCATTTCAGGGAAGTATTGGATGTAATGTTGGCTATTTCTTTTTTGCTGTCACTTAGCAGCTAGAAAGAGGAGATGCTCTGATGTGCAGAGCTGGGCGCCCATTATGCAAACTCGTATCACAATCTCATTGACTGTTTGTGGACCCCCATATTTCTCAGTTTCCATCTGTTGTTTTAAGACAGTTGTTTGGAGGATATCCAAATTCCTTTCCCTTGCCCAACTTTGGTGAAGTACCTGCCTGCCTCAGGCTTCTTACATAAACAACAGTGAGGCTTCTCCAATGAGTGTTATTTGCCAAGGGATGCTCCTTTCTGTCCTTCTCACCCTTCTCTCCTCCCATCCTATTCCCCTGACTACACTGGGATTTAATAGAGTGCCTATATCCTATATAATCCTCCCAGTAAAGATCAGAGTAGGATGGGTTAATTTGGGCTATGCTACAGTCTTCATCTGGGTCAAAATTAAGATAACACTGACTGTAAGGTACCAGCGTGACCAACCAGTTGCCCATGGCTCACGAGTGGGCAGCAGCAGCAGCTGCCTTGTCTCCATCTAGGCAGTAGCTTGTGTCTGGTGCAGTATTTCAAGAGATAACAAGGGAACATCAAGCTTATTCAAGAAACCAATAATGACACAGAAGATAAATAAGTAAAGCCTATAAACCATAAATACAACCCTATTAAAATTGTGTTTTCATTTCTGAAAACAATGATGTGGTGGTGTTAGATTTAGTGATCAGGCAAAGATCAGATGCGTCATTAAAAGAAAATGTTTTCAAGGGCCTTTTCCTAAAATCATATCCACGTTTGCAATTGCCATGTGCAAAATATAAAAATCAGAGAAGGGAAAAAACCCCAGCAAGCAGCGGAAATAGCCCATTTCGTGAATTATAGGAAAAAAATATACCATCTGTGATTTAGTGCAGTTCCTGAGATCCCATCTGTGATCGAAGCACAGTCCTCGTTGAAGGCTGAATCCCTGAGCTGTTCCATATGATAAAATTCTTCTCTTGGAAGATACTTAGGCTAATGGGTTTGTTTTTCTGGAATAAAGCTCTTGTAGATGAGACACAAAACTCTAAAGGCCGCATTTTGTCTGCAGTGGCTGATGTCAGGAGAAACAGGAGTGGAAGCAGGTCAAACATCTGACCACTTTTTCTTTCAGAATTTCTGTACTGCTTTTTATCAGGTCAGGTTGTTTGGTCTAAGAGGTCCAGACAATGATTTTGTAATCTCTACTGTCAGATGTTGTGGTCACCAGACTCTGCATGAGGAAGGTTCATTGTGGAGCTACACGACAGAAGTTCTGCCTATTTCCATTTGTCACTGCTACTCATTTTTCAGCAGAGACAGCACAAGATCCCTCAGACTGGTACTGGAGATCATAGAATCATTAGGGATTGGAAGGGACCTTGAAAGATCATCTATTCCAATCGCCCTGCCACAGCAGGATCACCTAGACCAAGTCACGCAGGAACACATCCAGGTGGGTCTTGAATGTCTCCAGAGAAGGAGACTCCACAACCCCCCCATGGGCAGCCTGTTCCAGTGCTCCATTATCCTCCCTGTGAAGAAGTTCCTTCTGATATTGATATGGAACCTCCTGTGCTCCAGTTTGTGCCCACTGCCCATTGTCCTGTCACCAGATGACCTTGAGAAGAACCTGGCTCCATCCTCCTGACAGATGCACCTCTACTATCTGCTGATGCTTTCCTACGTGTTGTCACTATGATCTCTGGAGTGCAAAGGTAGACTTAGCTCTATCAGCTATTTAGACAAACACAACACATTTCATCCCAGTCCTCTATTACCTACACACACGTGTACAGGCTGGTGTGAGTGCAGTTACCATTAAAATTTATATTTGAATAATACAACTCGTTCACCTGTATAATGCATGTTTATATTTTCTACTCGGTGCAATTACGTGCTGATTATACAATTACAGAAAATACTCACATATTTTGCACAATTATGCTATTACTTGAAATAATGCCTGCAGTAGCGCTGCCTGTGTGTGTGTTTGGGAGAAAGCAGCCGTGGTTAGCTGCTCCAGAGTCATCCAGGGCTCATGCAGCTTCGTTCTAGGGAGATGTTGCTGCGGGAGCAGACTATAATGTACCATGGGAGCATGTGGGGGACTGCTGTATCACATGGGAGTGAATCTACCTCTGATGTGAAGTGGTCTGGCCTTTTTTATAAAGAGACTGTGATAA
This sequence comes from Upupa epops, assembly GCA_013397515.1. Taxonomy (NCBI): domain Eukaryota; kingdom Metazoa; phylum Chordata; class Aves; order Bucerotiformes; family Upupidae; genus Upupa; species Upupa epops. The sequence goes on along the minus strand of VZRI01009516.1, from coordinate 228,514 downwards.
GTTCATCCAACCTGATTTCATGCGTGGCTGGCTGGGCTCCCTCTGCTCCTTGGAAATGCTGCATGGTGTGAGGTTGTGACACCCCAGAGCCACTGTCTCCCTTATGCTGAACTGTGGGAGTCAGGTCACTGGGCCCAGTCTGTGCTCGCCTCTGCTGGTTTTAGGACAGAATGTGCTTGTGTGTTCTTTGAGCACTCTAGGCATCCTGCCAGGCTTCGGCTCTCTTGTCAGTGTGAGCATGCGAGGGATGGGGCAGATTCGCGTCACGGCATGCGATCTCGTGTAGGAGAACACAACTGCAGCCTCTGCTCTGGCTGCTCTCATGCTGTGGTGAGGTTCCTAGTCACCGGCTTAATACAGATAAACAAACAAACAAGGAGCAGCTATTGATAGAATCAACATTTGTGTTTGTACTGGTGGCAGCGAAACCATTCGCCCAGGTTAAGACAACAAAGCAGCGTCAGAGCTGGGATCGGGATGCCTGCCTCCCACCTGCCTGTCCCAGAATCAGCCGCTAGGGAGAAAAAACATCCCCTTCCACGGGATAAACATGCCCTGGCTTTGCCTCTGCCGTGCTGTACAGCAGTCGAAGGGTTAAAGAGAAAGGAGTGCGTTCAGCATGCTCAGCCTGAACATGAATGACCAAATTGCTTTTTACTTTTTTAAATTAAGCCCCGTGTCTGTCCGCACACAACCAGCACTGCTGTTCCATTACAGAAAAGAATCTGTTCCCACTCTTATTTTTAATAGGGTAAGACCCTGCCGTTCCATCTCACAACTTCCCTGACATGAGATCTTATTAAAAGCAGTCCTCCCCCTCTTCTCTCCTCCTTGAAATTGGAGGTTCTGATAGCTTCATGCACACTGTGTTTATTTTATACGCACAGCCCTACAACTGCTGCTTCCTTCATCGCCCATAAATGACAGCGGAACTGTTGCAACCACTAGAAAAGTAAATAAAATGAAATGGGGAAGAACAATGCACCTCTGGCAGAGAAGAACCACTCTTCTAAGGCATGTGTCTGAATTGTGCAGCCTGATCTTAATTGTGAGCGTAATTCTTTGTTTTTTCAAGTGACTTGGAAAGCAACAGCAAAGGCACCCTCCTGGCAGGGCAGTGCAGCCAGAGGGATTTCTGTGGAAACTGTGGAGAATTCTGAACGGAAAGGAGTTTGGAGTGTCTTTATTAGGTCAGTAGGGCTGGAGTCTGTGGTGAGAAAGGCTGGAAGACTATTATTGGTTTGTCAGGGTTTTTTTCAGCACAGGCAGTGCCAGACGCAGCCTGATGTGGGTGTTGTATGGGTGAGTGTTAGGTGCCTCTTGACCAGCCAGCCTTCAACCTCTGCATCTCAATCCCTGGGAAGGACCAAAACTCGGCTGTTTCCCTCATCTTCCCCAGTCAGTTAGCCAGGCTGGTCCAACGCTACAGTGGTGCCACTGATGTGGCGCCATCCAGGCCCCAGGCTAGCACCTTGCTGTTGACATTGCTGTCTCATTGTCTCTGCCATCACTGATGAAGCCACAACAGGTGGTGGAGGCCGTCAGTGGTGTGCTGGTAGTTACTAGTGCTGCTTAGTCATGGCTGTGGGATTGAGGTACAATTATACAACGTCTGTTCAGTCCTTGGACAAAAATCCACTGCAATTTGTTTTGGGACTGGGACACAACGTTAAAGCAGAACCAAGCGAGAGAGAGTAATGTGCAAAAATGCTAAGTTAGGACAGGCCAATATTTGTGATGGAAACTGGAGTTGTTCTGGAGGATCATCCGGCTCTTTCTGGACTGAGGGGACTCTGCTGATGTGACATGGGTTCTTCTATCAGCTTGGCTAACTCAGAAACTGCAGAGCTGAGACTTTGAGGGACACTGCTGAAGGGAGCCAGGGCTAGCATTGAGTCAGGTGGCAGGAGAAAACCAGGGGAACTGGTGGAGTAAAGTGATGGAGGAAGGAAGAAGAAATATTTCCAAGTGCTGGCCTTGGTGAGGAAGCAGGAAAGGATAAGAGGAAAAAAAATACAATCCAGGTGATGACTTTATATAGAAATCCTTTATTAAAAAGAAAAGAGAGACAGAGCTATGAAAGGTGGGAAGTGCACTGTGCATTTTGAAAGTCGCTAAGAAACACTTCAGGAAAGATCAGGCTGGGCAGGATTTCTGCTGCTCTAAGGGTGCAACAGTTGACAGTCAGCCCGGGTGGATGCCTTATCAAAAGGATGAAGGAAGAATAAAAGGAATGAAATGAGATGAAGTAGCTCTGATGGGAGATTTACCCTGGATGTTATTGGGGAGGTATCTGGAGGAAGAGGTGAGGAAGGACATCGTCTCAGGAAGGCCACTGCTGTTGCTGAGTGTGAGAGCTGCACAGCAGGATGCAACCCTCCTGCTCCTCAGGGTGAAGAGCCAGCATTTGCCAGCTCTGCCTCTGCTGCCCTGTAAGCAATGTCCTATCATCAGTGGGGCACCACCACTCTCAAAGGCATCCTGAAGGTGCTGTGGGGACCAGGCTCTCTGCAGAGGTGCCCACATGGCAGAAGGGTGGACACTTGCAGCTCACCATGTATCTTGAGGACAGCCTTAAGCCTTCTACACATCATATTTAGCATGCAATGGGTGGCTGTTTACTCTTGTACCTAAATAAAGAGCAGCAAGTTGTTTACAGTAGCCTCAGCTTGCTTCCCTGCCCTGCATGCTGGTCTGGGTGCTGCCTGCAGGCCAAGCTTGGGAGAGGGTGAGGTGAAACCTCAGCTTCCAGGATGAGAGGAGGAGGATGCTCTAGACCATGTTCATGTACCTGCTCTGCAAGGCAAGCTAGGACCGAATGTGGGTTATTATTCCAGCGTAGCCTCAGGCATAAATAAAAGGAGCCACATTCACACAAATGATGGCCCTCCTAGCAGCTCCAGGTGTCAGCAGGGAAAAGGGCAGTTCCTTGTCCTCTGTCAACCCGGAGCAGAGTCTGATGCATCTGCACATTTCTCTGTTTTGAGGAGGAGTCTGTTCTGCTGGGCTGGATCATTTTCTCTCTGCTCCGTCGCAGCGTGGCTGTGTGTGACGCAGGATTGCTCAGCTCCCCTTGGGATAGCAAATTCCAGGCATGAACCAAGGACAGCATCTGGCCCTTAGAAATGATCCAAAAAGTACATGGTATGAGAGGCAGGAGGACTCTATAAACCTGAAGCAGCACCTTCATTTTCTGGTGCTGTGGTTGAATGAATGGCAACAGGGTCATCCCTGGGTCTGCTTTTTGCCTTTTAATCCAGAGGAAGATTTGCAGCTCTGGAGTATCTGGCTGTTGTCGTACAGATGCTCCCTGCATATGCTCCAACTCGAGGCAAAACACACAAAGTAGCTGGATATTAATACAAGCTAGAGCTCATCATGAAATCATCACGTCACCAGAGATTTGCCTTTTGGTAGAGGTGAGAATTTGCCTGAGAACCGCTCAGGTTTTTCTGTGCGGATGAAACAGTGAATTAGGACCAACGAGGCGATGAGGACAGGGTGAACAAGCCCTGCCCTGTGAATGAGGGCACTAAATGAGGTTTTCATTTAGTTGCATAAGCTCTTGACCTTTCTTGCTGCAAAGTGCCATCTAGTGTTCAGAGCCTGCCTGCCAGCCAGGCACTGGAGTGTCGGAATCACTGAACAGCGACTAAAGGGGAGGCAGACAGAGAAACAAGCTTGAATTGTTAATATAACCAGATGTTGCTGCTGCTTCATAGGTGACTGTAGTACCTTGGGCAAGTGAAGTTTCTTTACTGTGTGATGGAATTTCAGCAGGGCTCAGAATGAATCTGGATCTGAGAAAGCAAAGCAGTGGCTGAGGTGAGGCACGTCACTGGGAAAGTAGTGTGGAATTTCCTACATCAGATCTATCCCTAGTGATGTGTCCTGTTGGAATGTGCAGGAGGCATCGTGGCAGTACTAGTGGTGGTTGTGTTGTAGTGGTGCTTCTGTGTGTACTTGGGGGGATGTAGAATTAGGCACTGCCCACACAAAGCGATGCAAGAAGGACCCTTCCTTGCAAGTTCGCAAGGGAGAGGGTGGGTTGAAAGCTTTTGCTTGTAGGTGAAGGTGAATAGGTGAATCCAGGAACAGGAGAGCACCTTAATGACCACCCCACACTGTGTAGGGGTATGGAAGTTAATTGTGTATGCAATTAGTCATGCAATAGCAAATGGACTTCACAAGCCTAAAACCAGACCCCACAAAGACATTGTTTAGTATCTAAAGTGCAAGAATCATGCAGGGATGATCCATGGGAACATGTAGGAACTGGAGATGGAGGGGAGGTAAAAATGTGCATAAAAATAACTCAGCAGCCAGATTTATATCTGGGACATCTTTTGCACTGGGCTGGGGCTGTCCCGATTGGCCTGGAAATCTCCCTGCTACACCTGATCACCTCTGAAACCACCCTGAGCGCAGACCTCAAACACAAAGGTTGTTATTATTATTTGTTGTTATCTGCAATGTGCTTGCAGAACTGCCAGAGGATTCATGCCTTGGGTTTTGCTCTTACAGTGGCCAGGAGCAGAGTCTAATTAGCCCAAACAATGTCTATGATAGAGAACAACCCTACTGACGGGAGCAAATTAGGTCTCTGACCTAGCAAAGCATTTAACTATGTGCCACATGTTTTAGTACATGTATCTCAGGATGAAGACCTGGATGATGTAACCTTTTGCTGCTTCTTATTTTTTTTGATTGCAATGTGAGGCACAGCCCAGCCTGCTGGCTCAGAAATCCCTGTGTATGGCATTAATCGGTCTTCTAAACCAAATCCTTGTGTTTGGACAGAACGCTAGGGTTTCCTCCTGGACTGAACGATCTTTCCCACCTACCTTCCTACGATTTCTATAGGAATCTCCATCCCCATGTTCAGCAGCTGGCTCTACGCTGGTGCTGTAGTTGTGGAGAAACTCTAGTTGTGGAGAAACTTGGAGTGACTTTACACATCTGTGTCATGACCACGTGCCTGACATCTCAGCAGTAATGCAGACCTTTTTGTGACAAGAGCTCACCTAAGAGCTTTGAATTTCTCTGCCCACTTGCACACATATACACACACACACACACACACACACACAGAGCTAGGGCAGTCTCAGCACAAATGGCAGCAGCTTCTCCTTTCTGTTGGTCTTTTGGGATCTGCTGAATCTCTCTGGTGTTCCTTGAGTGATAAACGATAAAGCAAGTACAGCAGCAATGCAGAATCTGGGAGGCTACACATGCTATAGGGGATGCTGAGAAATATTCAGTCTCATCTTCATGCAGTTTGGGAGGCAGAAGTTGACTCTGAGCTTGGGGAAGTCAATTTGCTTCAGAACTGACATGACCTTTATGAATTTCTCAGAAAACTCCCTGGCAGTGGGGATGTTGAGGAGCTACAGGTCACTCAAAGGGTGAGTTAAATTTAAGGTTTTACCCTGAATTTTCTCTTGCCATGGCTTTAGCTTATCCTCTGCAGAACAGACACGGAGCACGTATGCTTTACTTCCCAACCCACACTTTAAGCTTAGTGGTTAGGGCTGTCAAGGACAGGATGGTTAAGGAGGAGACTCCAGCTGGAAATTGGTGGCTGTTGCACTTGGTGATCTGTTTTGCATCCCAGTTCAGGAAGCCTCTGGGACAGGTGTCACAAAATACTCTCTTATGATACCTGCTCTTTCCTTGTACTTGTTGTTTGACATCTGACATCAGTGGGATAGATGGATCTTTGGGCTTCCCCCATGTCACTGCTCTTGCCCCCTCTGTTTTTCATTAGTTCCCACCTCATCTGTTCCACTGTTTTTTCCACTGCTGTGAGAGGGCTTAGTACTGTCAGAGGACAACTCCACTTCTCTGCCCCACTGTGAAGTTGTACCTGTATATCTGTATGGTTCTGGTCCTAAGTCATACCTGTACCTGTCAGCATGGAGCTGCCACATGAAGTGGCAGACTTTGTAGCCCTTGCTGTGCTCATCCGTCACTTACATGATGCTGTGAGGGATAAAGTTATCATGTGCACTGAGTTACAGCCTGCTTAGCCATCCTAAATTTTGATGGAAAATTTCAGATCATGTTCCTCACATCTCAGAGTTCACGACTTATTTGTGCAGAAGCAGGAGGAGGTAGCTCACACAAGCAGCACAGGCTTACAGTTTGCTGCCCAAGAGCTGAAATGTCCATAACAATATTGCTAGAAGTTTGGAAATGGGAAAGAACCCCACACAGTTGCAGTAGAGAATGTTCTATAGGTAGGTGCTCACCCTCAAGTTGAGGTTTTCAAGATATTCAGGTTATCTATGAAAATTATTTATTGCCTCCTCATGACATAAACAGATGAATCTTAGCTGTACCTGGAATTTGGGTAGATCCCATTTCTAGCTGGTGGTTTTAGCTACATCTCGATGATGAGTTTTTCTAACCAGGCTTTTCTGGAAAGCACGGATGAATCTGAGTTACCAACTGCTGAGTAATAACAAGAATGCAGTCATGTATTAGACAAACCCCTTCCAATATGAATTGCCTATGGCCCAGCTCTGCTGCCTCAGTCACTGTCAGGAATGCTTTATCCAAGCACTTATGTTTAAGCCTCAAAATAATCTCACTGATCTTGGCAGTAGAAGGCAGCTCTTGGTATTAAAAATAAAATCTCCAACCGTAGGATGTTACAATTTTAAGACCCAGCGACCTGAGTGTTTGCCAACTGCAATCGTTCTTTTCATTTTAGCTTCTCTTGGGCATATTCTGTGACTCTAGTTTTACTCATTAAAGTCTCCGATTGTGCTTGTTTGTTAACAACCGTTAGGGCAGGAGTTCTTACTCTTAATTGGCACCATCTGGAAAAGAGAAGGAAATTGCTTGGGATGAGCGTGGAGACGAGGAAGGGCCTTGGAGTTTTCCACGGTTGCAAAACTTGTCTGTTTGGAATAGCCATGTTTGACCTTGGAACCAGCTCACCCCATTTCTTCTGAGGCCTGGAGAGAGAGGGAATTTTCTTTCAGGAAAAAGACAATCTACACGTTGCCAGCAGAAGCAGAAAATTATCGTTTGGAAGCAGAAAGTTGCACAATTCGGGCTGCTGGCAGACCAGGCCTTTTAATGCAAATTGAATATCTTTGTTCCCAGGTTTTTTTCCCCCAATCTTGCACCACTTGTTCAGCATTTCCTCATTTCCTGGCACTGGTTTCCATAGCTGCGTGCAGTCGCACTCGCTCACAGATGTCATTCCGTGTTCAAAGCACTCAATGCTACGGGGCATATTAGTGGTTTTATGCTTCAGATCTATCTTTATGTAACTTCAGAGCTCATTAATATATACCATTTCGTGTGATTAAAAGACAACAACCTGGCACATGAGCAGCTTTGAGCAGGAGGATGGATCGCAGGAAAATGGCTTTCTTCTCATTATGCAGATTTTCAGCTAGATGTGAGATGGGCCCAGCCAGTCAATGGACAAGGTACAGCTTCTCCAAGGTGATCATCCCCTGACTGCAGCAGAACAGATTGTGTGTCAGAAAAACCTCAGGAAGAGTCAGTATTTGAAATGTAAAGATTTTCACAGCACTGAATGCAAATTAGTGAAAAATCCCACAATGGTCCTTTCAAAACTGTTTAAAATCACTCTCTGCTGCTGTGTGAAAAGCTAGAGACAGGGCCGAGTGGTGATACCGGAGTGATATTATCCCGAACGGGTGTGAACCCTGCTTGTCGATAAAGCACAGCTCCCGCCAGCAGTTACAGCCTGAAATGTTTGCTCTAACACTACTGTGCCAAAAGAAGGATTAAGATCATATGTGCCAGAGTGTAGTTCTCTAGCTGTGGTGGCTGGCTTTGAAGGATTGAGGTGATGAATATCTCTTGCATCAAGTCAAGTGATTTTTCCCAAGGTGTTTTCTGCCTAATGACACCAGGCTGTCCCCTGCTCACCGAAGCACAGGCTGTTCTAGCAGCACACGACAGAAGCAATTGTCCTTTCAGGCTGCATGTCTGCCCTGACATAGCTGTCTCTCTCCTGCCAGGGTGTCCTGATAACCTCCTGAGAAGATCACACAGCACAGAGCTACATCTGCAACTCATGCTGTGACAGCTGCAACGATGAGGAGCTGCAAAGGGGATCAAACCAAAGCCAGCTCAGATATGGCAAGGAGAACTGAAGGTAGGGAGATTGCTTGGTGTGTTTGGCAGCAATCAAAAGAGGAGGGTTTGGTGTGAGAAGGAAGGCCAGTGCAGTGTGAAACAGAAGTCACTGAGGTACCTATAATGCTGTAGGTGCATGTGCTGAGGCATTGCTGAGCAAAGCAGGGAGATGCACCCCTTCACCTTTGAGGAGTCTGCATTTCTAAAGAATAGTTTTCCAGAAAAAAAATCCATATATTTTGCATTGGGATGGTTGGGAATCTGCTGTCATTGCAGCTTGGGCAATGGCAATAATGGAAAATCTGGTGTATAATCTTCCCAGTGATCACTAAAATCTTCTAGAAGCAGTCAGGAAAACACACTTTTCCTGTCTTAATCCCTGAGTTTGTGTTAAGGGGTTTGTGTTAAGGGGTATGTGACTCGAGTAGTGGTGTAGCCCAAGGCTGGCTGGAGGGACAGTGGGGAGATCCACACAACCCATAGCTACTCCATGCATCTCCCCTGTGCTGGGCAGTCCTCTCTCTCCTTTTTTCCTTCTTCACATTCAAAGGGACCTACTGATTATATGCAACTGTGACAGCAAATTGTGACTAATGTATGAAATGAAAATCCCTGCCTGATGGCACAGAGATCTTAGACAGCGACTCTGCAATTACTGCCTCGCTGCAATTTCTGCTGGGTGTTACTTACTCCAACACAATACTGAGCGCAGGCAATTTACTGCAGAGGTCATAAAAAAAAATCTCATTAATCCCACACCGTTTAAGACCAGGTAGTTTCCCAGCTCCACTTTCTGTCTGGTGTGAAGCCTTAGAGGCTGGCTGGGTGGCTGCCCAAGGGAAGAATCCCTCTCTGGTGTGAAGAACAGCAGTCGCAGCAGGGAGGGTGAGCTGTGTGCTCTGCAGGAGGATGCTGAGGCTGCCGAGCTGCCGTCTGCTTCACTCCCTGCCCTGCTGAACCAGGGGGATGTAACCAGCTGCTGACAGTGCAGACAAGATGCAGGGAGGCTTGGGGCTGAGTGAGTCTATCAAGTAGCCAACAGCCGGCCTCTAATAGCCATTTCTTTCCTGGGAATGGCAAAACCCCTAGGGACTTGGCACTTTCTCCCACAGGAAGATCTGTTGAATACTCTGAAAGATGGTGGACCAAATCATCTCCGCAGCAGCATCAGGTGCTTGCAACTGCTGCTCTGAACAGGCAGGGCCAGTTGGCAGCAGTACAGGCATCGTCCAAATGTGCTGATGTAGCACTGACATGGGAGCTCTTGCCAGGGCTCTGCCTGCAGAAGGCGAGGCAGGCACAAGAGCTATCTTTGTGCAGTGTAATTTACTGACAGCCCCAGCTGTCCCATCTCCTGTTTGGAGGTGGGAGAGAACCCCCACAGAGGTGCCACAACTGTGCCAGTCAGGGTGAATCAGTCTCTCCAAACAGCCACCACCCAGGCGTTTTGCCTTCTCCAGCTGATGACCTGAGCCAGGAGATGGCATCTGTGCAGCGACTGGATGGAGGGAGGGAGGAAGGGAGAAGCAGTGTTGAGGAGCAGGTGCTCCATGAGCCTGGTTGGGGGCCTGATGCTTTTGGGAAGAAACCTGTCAGAGATGGTCTAGGGAAGGTGGTTCACATCCCTGTGAATGGAGACTCAGTTCAGTCCGGGAGAACATACGTGTATTTTATGGATACTGATGGCTTCTTTTCTTCCAAGGAAATGACAGTGTGTATTTTAAACGAGTTTATTTTCTTCCTGCAACACTGTAGTCCTCCCCCCCGCAGCTTTGTTTTCCATTGGAATATTATGATTTACAGAAAATACGTGATGTTGGTGGGGAAACAGCACAATAATGTCCATTAGCCAAGGACAACTGTTTGTATACACAGAGAGAGTTTAACCTCAAACACTCTGTTCACCTAGTCATGTGTGATTTAAATTGCCCCAGGCACCGAAGCAGAGCCAACATTGACACCCTTTGATGTTGAAAGAAGCCTAGTGACTGGCCTTTGGAGAGATTTGTGATGTCTCTATCAGCCTGTCAACAGAAAACCAGGCAGCAAAGCCAGGCCCCCTAAAGATTTCAAGGCCTTGTAGGCAGAGGGATGGTGTAAGCATTTTACTTCCACCGAGTGCTTGAGAGGCTGAGCACAAGCAACTGAGATAACTCAGTCATTCTAGGGTGCTGGGATGCAGTCACCACCTCACAACTCTCCATCACCCTTTTGGCCTGGAAAACGTGACACTGTCAGTGATGGGGACATTTAGCAAGTGGATGGACACACTTGGGTTACAGAGCACTTTGGTTTCTCTTGCAGCCTAGGAGGGCTGTGGAAACCCCTGGTCAAAGTGAAGAGCAAACCTTGTTTATTAGAAGTGGAAAACACGATCTTGCACTTGTTGAGAGGCAAGCTCTGCCCAGCACTTCTGTTTGTTTCTGTGGTATCAAGCCTCCAGGGTTTTCCATGGGGCAATATAGTCTTTAGCAGGTTTGAAATCACACAGGAAAAGACAGAGCTACAACAGCAAAATAGGCACCATCAGCATATTCTGCACATCCCTGGCACAGGAACAGAGCGTGTGCCGAGGTTAGTGATGGGAAGCAGGTGGCAAGAGAGAACAGGAGCTGATGCTCCTTGTGAGTCCAATTCCCAGGCAGTGTGTGAGTAACACTTTGGAAGGTAGGATTAAAATTCAATACAGCACTGATAGATTGGGGAAATGGCTTGAAAACAGTAACGTGATGCAATAAAGACAGCTGTAGAATGGTTTACAGAGAATTAGGGACTGCTGGCTAAGCACAGCAGGATCTGAGGATTACTAGGGATTATAAACTGAAGATGCATCTGAAATATGATGCTGTAACACATAAACAAAGGACCAGTGAGTGCTCCATGCTCACCATGCAGCTGAGAGCTTGTTTGAATCGGTGTGTCCAGGGTTGCAGCTCAACAGGAGAGGTACAGAAACCATCCAAGCACTTGGAAAATATGAGCGAGGGGGAGCCAGGATCTACCACTTAGCAAAGAAAGTCTGAGGAACTGCTTGTGAGGGAGAGACTGGTAGTAGCTAGAGACTGACTCTGCTTCCTGCTTGTTGAGAAACAAAAAGTGAAGCTGCAGGTAACTCTGCAGCAGAGAGGGAGAATGGATAAGGACCCCAGTGAACCAGTGTCACTAAATGTCTTGCAGTGGTGACAGCTACCAGGAAAGGAATCGTGCTCAGTGGGCTCATTTCTGTCTGGTTCATTTTACATGTCATGGAGACAAAAAGTTGTGCATTTATTATCACTTTTTTAAAGCCAAATCCTGATGGGCAGCAGTGAAAGGGGCAGAAATATGGCAGTAAATTCCTTTGCTGCTCTGGCTGCAGCACTGAAAAGCAGTCACAGCTATAACATCGATGCCATATATTGTCCTTAGCTTGCTCTGGTCCCTTTGGGAAGTCCAGCACTGGCATCATCCTTCCCTGTCTCTTCCCTGGTGCCTTTCAAGTGAGAGGGCTCTAAAGCCACCGACTTAAAGGTTGTGAACAGGATATTGGAGGCAGAGGAGCAGATACCCACAAATTTGCCTCAGTGGGCAAGTGGAGAATAATTGTGGGTTCTTATTTTCCAGGGAGCCTCTGTGGGGAACTAATAGTCTAGACTTGTCCTTTCTGAGGCCTAATTATGTCTCTCTGTCAAACTATAAAAACAAGCGTCTGCGGCATCACAAGGGAAAATGAAAGCTATTGGCCTGTGTTCTGCATTTAATAGGATGTCAAAGTCTAAAGCACAGTCTGACTGGTTTTTGACTGAGGTTAGAAAAGAAAATGCAACTAATTAGGCTGTTTCTGAATATCCCCCTCTGTCTAACAGCTGTGGACTTGCAAATTGTAACATACTGGGAGCCCCAAACTCTCAGTGCTGCTGTGTGGATGGGAGGAATCTTTCCTGCTGATGGGATTGGGGTTCTACTTGAGCAGTGTTACTGTGAGTAAGGACAGCGCCCTAGTAAGTGCCTTGTGCTATTGTAGATCTGTGTGATAGGGAAGTGGAGAACCAGAGCTGAGTTTCAGGTGTAAGGACCTGCAGCTGGAGAGGAGCAGGGTGCTCTGTGGGAAGTGTCACATACTGTTGATGAATTAATCTGTTACAGCTTCCCTTGAAGATTAATTTCCAAAGTCTTTGAGAATGAAGGAACACAAGGAAAGTACCTTATATATAAAGGGCAGGCCTTATACTTTGGGTATCACATTCCTTGAGTAAAAGTAACAGCGATCTACCACATAGATAAGAAGTATGGAGCCAACACTCATTCCCAGATAACACAGACATCCTAAGTGCGAGCTAAAGCAGGTGGTTCCAACCTTTTTCTAGCCAAGCCACTCTTTCATGTCCTGCTCTTCCACCTGCACCCAACTTCTTACCACTAACTCTGCTTTTAGATGCTCAGAGCTGCCTCCTTCTTGCTTCCAGTGCTTCATAAACAGGTACCAGAGGACAAAACCATCATGCACCCTTAGAAAACAAGACAACAGGAGGTGATAGCCTTCTGTTAACCAACTAACACACTTGGAGTCCGTTCTGTCAGGCAGTGTCAGATGATGTCCTGGTGCCTTCCTCTGTCCTTTGGAAGTGAGTTTGAGGGTTTTATTTTACGTTGAAATAACTTCTGGGAGAGAAGTGCAGCAGCTACAAGTTCCTTTTTCCTTTCCCTTGTCAGCTGCCCTCATTCTGAACCAACGCTACGCTCAGCTGGCTCCTCATGTTTTACAGATGAATTGAAATAAAAGTGGAATTTGTCCCACTGTGAGAGAAAAGAAGAGGAAAAAAAAATAACTGTCTACAGGATTTTTCATGCAAGTCCCACAACCTCAGTTTTGCCCTCTTTTTGACACAAAATTTGATTGTCTTCTGCTTAGACATTCTGGGGTGCCTTTCTGCTTTTCATTCTGCTTTTCTGACCTGACTTTGGGTTAGTTGAGACACTACCAGCTTTGCCATCTCACAGTCAAACCTAAACACTCTGAGGACATCAATGGGCAAGAAAAAAAATGTGGCCTGAAAATGGTGATTTCTTTTTGGATGTCACTTCTGCAGGGTCTTGCAGAGAGATTTGAGGAGTGAGGAAAACACAGTCAATGCGTCCATAATAAAGCAAAGGGCCTTTCCAGGAGTCAGCCTGAAAGGAAACAAAAAGGGTGGAAATGAGTACAAAAGGAGAAAGACTTTGTAACCCAAAGGAGCTCAGGAAGCGGTGAGGAAAGGGAGCACCTGGATTTCCTTGGTGACTGCCAAAATACTGTGTGATGTCACCTCAACACTCGCATAGAGATTTATAGCCGTAGTTTCCAATAACTGTGCACTGATTTCACCCACAAATAACAGCATCTGCAGATACCGCTAACACATACTGTAAAGCATGTCTTTTCCCAGGCTGTAGCTGGAAAAGAGACTTGAAGCAGCTTGGGACCAGTACTGGAAGCAGAAAAGAGCTGCTCACCTTGTCTAGGCAGGCCATTCTTCTCTCTGGCTTTGTATGAAGATGCCTAAAATTTTGATGGACCTACAGATGTCGTCATCGACCTGGACCTGTGCGAAGTACCTGACACTGAATCCGTATGATTCCAGTTTAAAAATGAGAATGTTGTGTGGGACAAAGGATGGACACTCGTTGGAAAAGGAGCTGGCTGGCTGGCTGGAGGGAAGGGAGGCCATCCAGAGGGACCGTGCTAGGCTTGAGAAGTGGGCTGATGCAAACTGTATGAAGTTCAACGAGGGCAAGTGCAGGGTTCTGTGCCTGGGTCAAGGCAAACTCATGCACGAATAAAGATTGGGAAGAGAAAGGGTTGAGGCCAGCCCTGAGGAGGATTTTGGGGGTTGGTGGTGGACCAGAAGTTTAACAGAAGCCATCAGCATTCCCAGGTGTAAAACTATTCTCACTAAAATTGAGAGTGGCACAACTGTGGCTTTTTCCCAATGGCCATGAGTTTTATTAGGGAAAGGTCTGGGCATGAGGCAGTAGCTTCATTTTGGTACATCCATGTACATCCATGAAGATGGCTCACCCATTGCCATGTCTTCCAATCCAGGCAGAGACTGGTCACAGGCTGCTTTCCAAGGCCCCTGAGCACAAGCAGCCCAAAGCTTACTGAGAAGTTACTCAGATAAGGCCTCCAGCTGTATTTTTAGGAAAGCCTTTGAGAATGGTCTTAACCTAGATGCCCATTTAAGTCTTACTGACTCTTGGTAGAGGTGGATTTAAACATGTGTGTAAATAATTCACTGATTGCAAGCTGGAGCCCTCAGTGGGGTACTGCTGACAGTTTAGTGATGACTGCCCTCTCCCAGTGCGCAGGATGGGTTAGTTAAGCAGCGCAGGAAGAGCAAACCGATAAATTACCGCTTCTGAGAGGATGGTCAGGCTGTTTGCTGTCCCATCAGCTCCTTCCATCTGCAGATGTTCATCAGGCTTCCTCCAGTCAGCACAAAGATCTCCCTGGCTGCCCCACATTTAGCATAGCCTGTCAGGAGCTACTGAAACAGCACATCTGAGCACCAAGGTGTAGGTCATGCCCAACTTTTGATCTCGACCAAGGCAATCAGACACTGCAAATAAAGGCTGCTTACAAAGGGAGGGGGCAATGGATAAACACACAGAGTGGATTTAGCATAAGAAGTCATGAAACTGGAATTGGGGGGAGGGCCTGGAGGGTGGTGGTTCCTCTCTGTTTTCCTCTGTACAGCTTGAAGGGTTGGAAGGTGTGTGCCGCTCACATAAAGGAATGGTTTTGCCTTTTAAACTGCGACATAAAGATGAGATAAAATTTACCCCTGCGAGTTGCCATGTAAATGAATCCAAGTCAAACAACACACAGGGAGCCACAAAGCGACGCAGCCCTCTCTGCTCTGCTCTGCTCTGCGGTGCGGGCGTTTAATTTGCACATAGAAATCCCAGGAACTGGAAGAAGCTGGGGCTATTTCACATCTACATCTACACAACCTTCCCTCCTGCAGCAAATGATTGTTATTTTTTTTGTGTGGGGGGGTGTTCGCGGGAGGGAAAAGTAGGTCGTCAAATCTGTGTTAGACGACGGCACAAATTCCTCGGCTACCAAACGCAAAGGCCGAGCAGAACAAAGAGATTTGCATTCTAAGTGATGCAAAGCAGCCAGCAGTGTTTTAATGTTGTGTTTGCTCTGTGATGTCTTCATCAGGCGCTCAAAGGCAGCGGCTCTGGCAGCCGTGGGTCCCCGCGAGCCTGTCAAACTCCGTTTCCATGGTTTTCCTTCAGGCAGCACCATCGGCAGACAGCACAGAAACAGACCCCTGCAACCTGTTTTGAACAGTGTCTCTGATGTAGGGCCCCAGAGCGGGCATCAAACTAGCAACAAGCAGCAAGAAAATAACAATTTTGCTTTTCGCAGGTGTCAGAGCGGCAAACAAAAGGCTGTTTATAAAAGATGCAACATCCCCTTTTTTGTCGGTGTTGGCAGTTTAAAGTCAGCCGGGCAGCCCTCGAGTTGAGGAGGTGGTTTTGGAAGGGGGTGTTGCTCAGCGAGAGGGAGCTCATCTCCAGGAATTCAGAGTGTCTCCTTTTAAATCCTAAATAGGGAGTTTTCCTCACCAAACTGAGCTATTAACAGCGTTTCATTTACTCTATTTGAATCAATGAGAAGGGCTGTTTTCTTTAATTATAGGGTTTTTCCAGACAAAGAAGGCAGAAGGGTCTCGTTTCATTTGAAGAATGAGGTGTTTGACACCACATTTGAGCCTTGATGCTGAATATTCAAGAGCTGAGAAAGGTGAATCCGTGTCCTTTCCCGCTGAGGCTGCCTGTGTGCAGTGATAACATGGGAACAGCCCGTGCTGGAAAAGCAGCAGTCAGGAGAGCTGACAACCAGACCCAGCCGGACCCATGAATTTCAGGACAGCACTGGTTAGGGAACTGCACCTTTTGGTCCCTCATAATAATGATTTATTGCTTCTCTAGTGAAGGACATGGACTTTTATGCCCACACATGATACAAAGCTCATGGTTACCCTTGTGGTTATCACGACACCAGTGAGTGGTGCAGATGCAATTCCCCAAAGGAGCAGTTTTCCATTAAAGAAAATCGATGGGTCAGATGCTGACCAAGTTACAGGAGAATCTGCTTTTTCCTACCAGTTGTCTGACTTTATCACAGCTGCTTGGGGCAATGCTGGGAGCCACCAGCCTTGTTGGCTCCCATTTCCCTTGCATCTGCCAAGCCACGGAGAAGCCAGGAACAGGGGGGCTTTGGGAGCATCTGATAGCAAGATGCCTTTTTTTTCCTGTAGTGGAAAGACTTGAGCGGACATTTGATTTTACCAGTCTTGTGGCTTCTGTTCAGGAGCTCTAGATGGTCATCTGGCGGCTTACAAAACAAGACTTTCATGTTCATGAGGGGCTTCCACAGGAGGGATTTTTCCTTCATGCATCCATATGTTGGAAGTCAGTGAGCTGTGAGGACAGCAGTCCAAGATTTCTGGCTCTTCTGGGACTCTGAGATTCCAGTCTCCTGTTAAGTTTACTGAAACGAAGCTACAACCTTGTATTCCAGCTCCTGATTTCATGCTTCCCACTGCCTCAGAGAGATGCTCTTGTTCTCTGTGTTGGAAAAGGTCAAAATGCTTGAGGTTTTGTTCCAAAGTAACGTGGAAGCCAACGGAAAAACCAGCCAAGTCTTGTGCAGCCCAGAGATGCCTATTTCTGTGGATCTCAACCTAAAGCACTCTAGTTCATGGTTTGACTGTTACCCCAACTACGTTCTGCAAATGCTGTTCTTGTCTTCACGAAGTACCTCCTGCACTTCCAGATGCTTTCAGATTGATTTAATAGTTAACCTATAATTAAGTGGCTGGTTATTTAAGGCACAGTATTAGCATATGAAGCAGTGTGAGCCTACTAGGTGTGTTCAAAGATGCTGGGAGTGTTGAGAAACAGAAGTGATGCAGTACTGCAACCAAAATCCTACTCTGCCCCTACAAGATCTGTAGAGAAAGTGAGCCTGGGATAGAGGTGGTGTTCAAACTGGTTATCTCAATAACCTACAGTTTATGTACTGAGCATGGTGTTCTGTGGTGTGGAACATCCCTCTGGCTAGTTCAGGTCAGCTGTCCTGGCCATGATCCCTCCTAGCTTCTTGTGCACCTGTACACTAGTAAATCGTGGGAAGCTGGAAAGTCATTGAGTTTCTAACAACAATTAAACCCATCAGTATAGTAGCAACATTTTTTCTCACACCAGTTCCCATACTGAAACCAAAACAGCATTATGGAAAGGAAAATCATCTCTATCCTAGCTGAAACGAGTAGAGGTTTTGATGATTATCATTACTATTTACTTGATCTGTTAAATAAAAGCAGAGCATTTTTAGAATGCATAATATTTCTGTCTATAACATTGATTAGCTTCAGAACAAGGCCAGGTCCATCAGTACAGGCAAGACATTAACTGTTCCCAGCATCACTAACCACTGCATACAAGGTTTTTGTGTCCCGGGAATAGTTAAATCCCTTTTCCACTGATGAAAATGACATGTGTTCTCAATGCATTGCTGCGCAGAGCAGGATTTGCTCTGCCTGCCTCAAGAGCCAGCGTTAGAGCAAATGTTCAGCGAACAGTGGCCAGCAAGAAGGGACTGGGTGAACGAGCTGCAGACTCTAGCAGAGATTTCTTTTGATCAGAGGAACTGCTCTGACTTTTGCTCGGTGTCTTACGATAAAAAAATCCTCTGGTGGAAAAACCCAAACCCCCGAGCCTGTGTCACAGTTGAGTCAGACCCCGAGACTATTTTTTTAATGAACACTCGTGTTTGTGGGGTGTTGCATAATCAAACAAAAATGCAGCTTTGGATCGGTTCCTGGTTTTGCAGATAGGTGTGGAACAGGAAAAACAACCAGGCAAAGCAGAACTGACTCCATTCAGGCATGGTCTGCAGCCCAGTGTGGCTGGGTAAAGGGGATGCATCCAGGAAATTACTGTAGGGAACTGGAACTAGTTGCTTTAAAGCTCATCTATTCCATGTAGCTGTGCTGTTATTTATGGATGGGGACTGAGCTGGAGGGAGGAAGAGGTTTTTAGGAGTTGCTAACCTTGAATTCTCTCCATTGCTTTGTGAACTCTATTCTAGAATCAGAAGGTTTACACACACACACACACACACACATATATATATACATATATATGATATCTATTGATACTGGAATCAGATTACTTAGTTCTGGTTTGGAATAAACGTCTGCAGGGTTGGACCCGTCACCTGTGCAGGCAAGATTTGAGGGCTGCACTGACTGATGTGGAGAAACAGGCAGAAACAGCAAAGGGGCTGAGCTGTACCCAAGAGGCTACTGCCTGCTCCACCAGAGTGAAAGAACAGTGGGAAAAAAAAAGCCCACTGCAATTCCAGGGTGGAATTATGCAGTTACTCCAAGAGCTGGGCAGGGAGAACCTCCTCTGTGCTAGGAAGCAGGCAGCACCCTTGAGCCCATCACCAGTTTATTAATTGTCTGTAGGGTCTTGGTCCTGTGGGTTTATTTCCATTCTCCTGCTTTGATTTAGCTGCACTGAATTACCATCACTAGTGTTCTATTTGCTGTTCTTACTTTTCACGCTATTAGAGAGAAGTCTTTTATAGGAGAAAACCAGTCTGCAGACTTGCTCTGCCAGTAAGCAGGGGTTTATCGTCTGAAGCCTGTCAGATTTATATTATTCTTTGAAGTGATGGTTGGGAAAGGTGAAAAATAAAAAGGACAAAGAAATTAGCACAGCACAGTGTGTGTGAGGTACCCTGAGCAGAGAAAACACATGGGATGACACACTCGGGGTGAAATACAAGTGGGAAAAAGTAATTTTATCTCAGCATTTGCTTTGGCTGACTTCTCAGTCACCAACATATTAATGGCTTTTCCCCTAGCAACTACAGAGCTTCCAACATGCAACTATTCTTTGGTCATAAAGACAAAAAAAGGAGTTTGCCAGAACAGAGCTACCCCATTCTGGGCTGCTGACAACAGTCCCAGACTGTCCATATGCTCAGCTGCACTCAGAAGTGGTAAAGCAACATTTTTGCTCCCGCTGATGCTGGTGGTGTCCCTGTGGTTGTTATTGTTTCCATCCAGACCCTCTCCTCTTCCCTGTAGTTCCTGCCTGTTCTCTTTCAGGCTGTACTGACAGCAATGTCATAGCTCCTGAGCGCCGAGGAGAGCGAACAGATGTAGCTGTTGTCGCTTCCCTGTACACCAGTGGCATGGCCTGTCTCACATTATTCCTAGAAACGGCTTGTGTGGGATGGCTGTGCAGTGGCTTAGGCTCCCACAGGGCAGGTCTGAGCAGAGGTGAGTGACTGGCCCATGTCTGGCAGGGAGGAACAGGCTGTGGGGGCTACAAGTGCTCTCTTCTTTTGATGGGTTATGTGTGTAAGCAAGGGAATGGGAAATGAGGAGTGAGGTGGCAAAGGACTAGTTGGTAGAGACTCACTAAAATACTCCCTCTCTGTGCACACCATGGGATTTGGATTCTCTGCACATAAGCAGTGCATGGCTGTTAGGAAAAACACCCCAAGCACGCTCTATGAAGACTGTTTTCTCCACAGTGTGGTTCACAATCAGCTTAAGCCTATGCTGCATTTTAAAGAGGTGATCCCATTTTTCTCAGCTAGTTCCTTCCATATTGCTCAAGTCCAGCCACATTCTCATCATGGAATGGGCCACGTGGCTGGTCATACAGAGTGAGCAGAGACGTAACAGTGGTGGCAAGCTGTGGTCCTGCCTGCTGAAGCTGACTGAGAAACTGCACCCTGGGCTGGCATCATGTAATTCCCATGTTTAACTCAGTATTAGGCATGCGGATGTCTTACAGCCCCCAGTGGAAGTCTCTGCTCTTTTACTGACCTGGGCATTCCTGATGCAGTGGACAAGCTCAGCAGAGCACTATCCAAACCACTCAGTTCTACCTTTAGCCAAGAGCAGTAGAAAGAGAAACAAATTGTTGGGTTCCTTTCCATGAGTAGACTTTCGTCAGAGTAGACAAAATACTCAGGTTCTTCCCACTGCTAAATTTCTTGTCTTCCCAAACATACTCTTTATCATAGCTGACTGTGCTTCCAGCTGAGGACACACAGTGCTACATCCCGTGTTTTGGGTAAGGCTTTGTGCCTTTATCAGCATGCTCACCGCCAGGGCAGATAACAGACTTTGTTCTGTACATTATCACTATTTTTCTCTTTCTTTGGAACCAGTCTGACTTCAAAAAAAGAGGTGAATATTCGAGCTTGTTTTGCAGACCTAACGTCAGGTCTAGCTTTTTTTTTAATACTTACACCAGCTCAAAGAGGCTGAAAAACAGCTTCTTGGGCTAAAACCTTTCCTTTGCTAATATTCACTTGCTCTGTTCATTATTCTGTGCTAGACTCTTCCCTCCCCTGACTGCATGTTACCACCTTCAGTGAACAGCTGTGTCATTGCTAAAGGGTGTTAATCTTCCCCTATCTAACACCTTAGTGACAGCTAAAGTCAGCGAGGCCCCCAGTGCTTTCTGACTTGGGTGAATCCTCCAAAAATTCCTTTCTCTACCTTCCATCTTCATTTTGCACCAGTTCCGCCACTGTCTGACCTGGAGCAGCAGCCACAGCCTAGCACAGCCCCTCCTGAGCTGCTGTAGCCGCATTTGAAACGTTCAGCCTCTATCAATCCAGTGATTATAACCAGGAGACTATTCCCTAGCAATGACAAGGGACAATAAGGCACAGCTGATCAATAAGCACAACACCTATGGCACACCAGAGCCCAGAATAGAAACCGCTCTGGCAGGTGGGACAGCTGGCTTGAATTTTTATGTCATGGCTGTGAAAGGCACTGTGGCTTTCAGCTAGACGAGAGCAGCGCTGACAGTGACAGATCCCCCATTACATTGTGCCACTGAACACAACGAGCCACTTCAGCAGATACAGATCGTTTTTTTCTTGAGAGTTTTGTAACGGGCTGGAATTAGTGTAGAATTTCTGAATTCCCTTTGCCTGCCAGCGTGCTGAACTGCCCTGCAGTTTGCAAGGTCACCTTGACTTTTGGGAGGTCTGGAGAGTTGCCCTGGTTCTAGAAAGAGCCAAAGTTGAGTGGCGAGGTGATAGCCCATATAGAATCGTAGAATCATAGACTCATTAGGGATCAGAAGGGACCTTGAAAGATCATCCAGTCCAATCCCCCTGCCACAGCAGGATCACCTAGACCAAGTCGCACAGGAACAGATCCAGGCGAGTCTGGAATGTCTCCAGAGAAGGAGACTCCACAACCCCCTGGGCAGCCTGTTCCAATGCTTTGGTACCCTCCCTGTGAAGAAGTTCCTTCTGATATTGATATGGAACCTCCTCTGTTCCAGCTTGCACCCATTGTCCCTTGTCTTATCACCAGATGACCTTGAGAAGACCCTGGCTCCATCTTCCTGACACCCACCCCTCACATATTTATAGACATTAATGAGGTCCCTCCTCAGCCTGCTCTTCGCCAAGCTAAAGAGACCCAGCTCCCTCAGCCCTTCGTCATAAGGGAGGTGTTCTGCTTCCTTCCTCATCTTCACTGCTTTACGCTGGACACCCTCCAGCAGCTCTGTGTCCTCTGCGTTACCACAGCCAGTGCAGCAGTAGGCATCCCAGTTGGGAGTTCTGCCATCCCGCAAGAGTGCTGTGTCCAAGGGGATCTTTCCTCCCGACAGCCCAGGGGAGCAACCTTATTTAGTTTTGATGGCTATGTAAGAGCAGATAGTTCATCCCACACAGCCCAGAGGTGCTGAAAGTGGCAACAAATTGCCTTTTACTCTGAAGTCAGTGACAGCAGACTGAAAGCTCTGAGCACCCTTCAGGCAGGTGTTGCTTTGTAGGGATCTCCTATGGCTGATACCAGAAATCTCAAGCAGTGGTTCCTAACAGGACCCATTAAGCAGTTAATCAACACCAGTTGTTTAGGCCTCCTCTTGGAGTCACTGTAGCAGAGCAGTGGCCACCAGAAGTGAGACCTGAATAGCCGAGTGCTGAAACAACTGTAGTTTCCCACCCAGCCTAAGCATTTCTGACAGTAGAAAGCACTTACCAGTGGAGTGCTGGGCAGATCAAGATGGATGCAGTTCTCTTGTCTGGGTGAAGGGGTATATCCAGAAAAAGGAGACAAATGGGGTCATAAAAGAAAGGTAGCAGTTATTTTATAAAGTGATTCACTGATCCCACCTCTCCAGTAGGCAGCTGAGTCTCACATAGGGGTTTGAGAACTGAAACCTGGGAGTATGAGGGCTTTTGCAGGGCTTGAGCTGATCTGATTTTACTCCCAGGGTTATTTGGATTATCTAATTGACTTTGATTATTAAATTTATTAGATCAGCCAGAACTGGGGCAATACTAATAGGCCATCCGTGCCCAGAATGGCTTTACCCAATAGCTACTGTCCCAAGTATTCACTTGGTGATGAGTCCTATCCTAATTTGAAGGATAGGACTGCCAGCTACGATGTCTGTTGACTTCAAATTGACTCACAGTTACCATGTTCCCCTTCAGATACGCCTGCTGTAGGGCTGCAATTCCCGACATCCTACAAAGCCATAGGCAGGTATCTTCTGGGCATGAACCAGGCCAATAGCATTTTCAGACAGGCTTGGCCAGATACGGTTGTTAGAAGAGCTCGACCAATGCAGAGTGTCATTAATGAAAGAACCACAGACCCCCAGGGGAATGTGGCCATCAGGTTACTTGGCCACCAGCTGATTCCTTATCAATAAGTGATGTAGCAGAAGGCAAAGTTGTATCACACATGCTGAGAGGCACCACACCTGGGGTAACAACCCAGTCTCGATATTCTGGAGACCCCCATCAAAGCAGAACACGCCAGACACCCTTTTTTGTGTCTTTTTTTTCCTGTAGCTTTGCTTTTCGCACAACAGACGAATAACCTGCTCAGCTCAACAGCCTTACTGGCTCCCACTGCGAGCCCTGGGGAGCTGAGCTGGCTGATCAGGGCTTCAGTCGCTGCCGGCTGCCTGGGTGTGCTCTCCTCGCGATAGTTTGATACTGACATAAATTACAAACGAGGCTTTTTCCCACCTCATGAGAAGGCAAACCATCACAATCTGGCTGGATGTTTGATCTAATGGAAAATGAAAGAAAACTGCACTCAGCCCAGTAATCACTTTGCTTCAGGATGTCGGCTTTGTTCCCTCTGACCAGACTGTGCCTGGAACTCAGAGGCAGACGGCGAAGAGAACTCTCACTATTATTTAAAGGATTGGTAAGGTCACGGTGGCCGGAGCCTCTCGGGCTTGAATTAATCTCCTTGGCAGAGTAGCCTGCTCTGGCTCAGCCGCTTGTGCTCGCAGGTCCATTCGTGTAGAGCAATGCCATCCAGTGGTTGCTCAGATTCATCACAAAGCCAATGGTTCCTTCCTGAGGGACATTCCAGGAGCCGGAATGTTTCTGTTCTTGTTCCCAGCTAAGGCAGCTCTTGGATGCTGACTGACTGTGACAGTGGCCAGCTTGATCGCTTCCAGCTTCTTCTGCTCTTTGCCTGTAAACCCCAGGTATGTTTTAAGCAGCAGCCACTTGAAAATGGTTAATAGATGCTTTGGGGGAAGTAACAGTTTATGTCTGCAGTATCGTCAGGAGTGGATTTTGGATCTGGGAAATTATGCTGATTTTGGAGACAAAAAGGCAGTCTGTGAAAGGAACTTTCTCTGGCCATAGCACAGGAGTTACTGGGGTTATGTGGGTTATTCTTCTTTGAGGGTGATGCCCAAGGGAGAGCATGAACCAGGGCTGGACTGTGCAGAATCTTTCTCTATCAGCATCACTCATTCTAAAGAACTCCAGTATTGGTGCCTACTCAAGGGCTGGACATTTTGGCAGGGAGGTCCTTAAACTGGCCTAGCCACAACCCCTCTATTGCCTTCTCCTAAAGACCCACCATTGCGCGGTGGCACAGGGCGATGAACCGCAGTAACTAAACTAAGATGTCAGTATCGTTTGCCCGTTGCCCTCCCTAGGTCAGATGCAATTGTACGGCTGCAGATGTGAGTGATGCATCGTATCGAACACTGCTGATGCATCAGACATGGCCCGTCCATGCTGAAGGGTCTTTCCCAGGGGCAGCCCTTTGCAGCTGGGTGGATGTACTCATACTCAGTGGGTTGGGCCCTTCTTTACACACAGGTTCTTCCCCACTGAGGCTGAGCCAGCGTCTGGGGTTGCTCCTGCTGCCACTGCTGCTCGGTGGTACAAATTTCAATCAGGCGCAACAAAGCCCACCGGGTGCTGCTGCCAACAGGTGTCTCATTAAACATCTCTCAACCTTAGAGGCATTCGCATTGACAAGAACCAAACTCACACTCAATCACAGCTTAATCACAGCCAAACTCGATTAACAAGTCATACTAATTACCAACTTCTAACAATTTCTCAGGTTCAGAGGCAAAATGTCCTTTCTTTATAGATGAAAAAAAAGACTTGTGCTACTCCGGCTCTGGCCATAATTAGGGCCTTTTAAACAAAACAAAACTAAAATAAAAATCCAGACGGATCCTTTTGTGATGACGATCCTGAAAGTACAGTTGTAGGATGAGATGTTTTGTTTGTTTTCATTTTGTATCTGCTGCGTAGCCCACAAGGGTCCAATTATCTTGTTACAGATGCTTGTATCAGCTTTAGCCACTTGTCTTTTTTGAATTTATTTATTTTTTT
Source organism: Upupa epops (assembly GCA_013397515.1). NCBI lineage: Eukaryota > Metazoa > Chordata > Aves > Bucerotiformes > Upupidae > Upupa > Upupa epops. The sequence continues at coordinate 203,685 of VZRI01009516.1, read as the reverse complement.
AAGAGGGCTAACTTGTAGCACAGATTGCTGGCCTGCAGGCATCCAGAGATCAACAACCAGCGTTCTGTGATACCAAGCCCCCTGTGAACCAGGCAGCCCTTACCCACAGCATCCATAATGCAGAGGGGGAAAGGAACAGAGGGGAAGGAGGAGCCTGCACTGGGTTTTGGATTATCGGGGAACGATCTGGTGTGTTCACAAGTGGCCTGAAGATGGCAATTCTGCCATGGCTAAGAATAACTCTGACAAAGTTTGGTGGCTCCACCTTAGATATTAAAATGCAAGTTTTATTGTTGTTGGTGTGAAGCTCTGCCTTTCAATGAAACAGAAAGAGGAGGCTTTGAGAATGCAAGTTTTATTGTTATTACTGGTGTGCTCAGCACACACGTGCGACTCCGTGTCAGCCCAGGTGCTTTCGGTGCTGTGTGGCTGCACTGAGTGCCCGAGCACTTGAGCACTCACTCGTGTAATCAATACGCTTACAGAGGGAATGGATAAATAATATGAAGAGTCTGACTTCAGTTGACGGTAGGGGTATCGCAGCGAGGGCTAATGCCTCGTCCTTAACTCATGCTGCTGCTGGAGAGATAAAAAAACCCGCGCAACAGACTGAGTTAAGGACTAACATAAGATTTCTTAGTGTTGCCTGAGCACTGTGGTTTGAGAGAGAAAGAATACAGTGAGTATCTGCAGTGCAAAACCCAGGAGTGAGTTGCTTACCTGTTCTCGGGTTTAGTTGCTGTTTGCTTTTCCTCTCCTTAATTTTAAAAGGAAATTAACGTTTCTCCTGGAAGATTATAAAGATGCAGTTCAGGAGAGACTCACAACTTGAGGCTTAGTATCAGCAATTAATTTTTTCTCCATTTCAGGCAGTGAAGCACGACAGCATAAACACAGCATACCTGAAGCTCCTGGGAGGAGAAGGCTGCATTTCCTGGGGTAGGTTTGTGTGATGTGGCATCCTGGTTTGTCTTGCTGTGAAGGTTATAAGTGCTGTGGCAGCTCTGTGGAGCTGGAAGCACCCAAAAGCAGCTCCAGGGAGAAGCAGGGTGGCATCAGAAAGGGGCAAACCTACCCACATTTGCTTCTCCTGACATACTACCAGTCTTCATCCTTTGCTTTCCTGCACTGTTAGAGACCAGCTGCAATGCCCCATGTCATGGAGACACTGACTTCATAGTAATCTATGGTGGGGAGAGGCCTCCAGAAATCATTGTTACCTGGCAATAGCAGAAGCTTTGGGTGTAAGGTTCAGTGGAGAAGGCCTTGCCCTCTCATCCTGACTCTGCTGTCCTGCTCTATGCTGAAGCAGGGTACAAAGCCAGAGGATGGAGCACAGGAGACCATGGATCAGCCCATCATACAAAGCATAATACCAAGCAAAGCCTCTTCTGCAGCATTCAGCATTTCCCTGCTTGCCATTCTCCTGCATGAGCTGGCAGCAGCTTCCCATTTGCAGCTCAGCAAGGAGATGTACCAGACAGGGACAGGAGAGAGTTCAGTAAGGCTTCAGGTGAGTCACAGGGAGCTCCTGGATGTGGCTGCGTCTGCCCAACAGCTCAGCAACAAGTCCTTTATCATTACTGCAGCAGCAGCAGCAGGAGGTGGCACCTCTAACATGGGCTCTCTTGTTTCTGTGACCGTGAGTAGATGTGCTTGGAGTGGCCACACTGTGAAAATCCTTGCTTTCAGAGAAGGTTCACTCCAGCTTGAGTAGCAGAAAATAAAATGAAAGGTCTTTGTACAGAGCTGTGGTGAGGCAGGACAGGAGATGAGATACCCATGTGCAGTGGAATAACCATGACAAGGTTCATGTGATGATTGATCAGGGGACAATGGGGAGATTTTTGCCTAACTGTAGTCACACTGCTCTCCATAAAAGGCTGTTTCATACCAGAGCAGAGCATCCTTTTTCCTGGTTTTTGCCAGATGAAATTTGGAAGAAGAGGTTAGAAGATGCTGACACAGGCTCCAGAGGTTTGTCCTGTCTCCTCTCTTCCTGCAGTGTACAAACCCAATGGCCAAAGTGTTCTGGCTCCGTGTGTGGAGTACAGCGTGCACGATCAGGAACAACCTGAGCTTTGCTCGGGTGTGTGAGTTTCTTTCTTCTTCATGGATTTTTTACCATTCCTGCCGTTAAAAAAGAAAAAGAAAGAAACAATCAAAGCTTTACTGCTCTGTGGAGCTGTCGCTTCTGATCAGAAACTGAAACCCCACTTCATGTTCCTCCAGTGTGGAAATCTGTCAGGTAAATAGGAATCACCTCGTAAAAGCCCTTAAACAGCTCTGGTTTATATTTTAATTGAGGAACAGAACATTTTAAGCACTTTTATTGGGTGGCGCCTGCTGAATGACAGATGTCCGTGACGGAGTAATGCTGAGCACGCTTTCATAAAACAGGGCAATTCCTCGCTTAAAACGTTTACAATTAAAGGCTTGATTGAATAACAATGAGTTCTGCGCATGGAGCTCATTTCTGCACTTGTTTGTGCACCTGAAGCAGGCTGTGATCGCTCGGTAGGTTGGATACGAGGTGCCAGTTGCTTTGTTCAATGACCGAATAGTGCTCACGGGCACAGCTGGAACGGTGCCTTTGATTTTTCACCAGGACACAGATAAGGTTCACTACTGTGCTGTGCTGTTGGACGTGCTAACACCCTCCTTTCAGCTGGGAGGGTTGTTTAGTGGGTTTATTTATATATATTTTTAAACGACATGTTAGTAACTTTCCCAAGTTGTCAAGATTTGAAAATGAGAACTAATCCTTCACAACTGAGAAAGTCTTAACTAGCTCCTGGTTTATTCTCCTATCTAGCTCCCGTGACCCCAATTACTGTAAAACCCAAGAACATCCCTTCTGCTCCTCACGGTACCTGAAGGAAGTTATTTTTCTCCAGTTAAACATGGGGGACAGAAGCACTGAGAGGCCCAGTGACTCGCCCAGAGGTGTTCTGTGGGAAGGGTTCCCCGCTGCTCTACACACACAATTGGTTTTGGATGGTGTTTAAAATGTAGCCTTGTGAATGTGGCTTAAAGAAAGCAGCACACCAGCTGATGTGGCACCAACCAACCACAATCTCACGCTCAAGCCAACTAAGAGACTCAAGTGAGAAAGCATTTTGAGTTTCATCCCTCCTGAATTGCAAGAACTCTGTCTAAACTGATACCACTGCAAACTCGTGAAGGCACAGAAAATCCTATCGGCGAGAACTCGAACTTTGAAAACCACTTTTCTAAAAAAAAAAGAAGTATAGATGAATCCACAAAGTAGATCTTGCCACAGCAGAAGGAACATGTGTCACGGGAACAGCAGAGGCAAAATGTGTCGTGGGAAAATCTTGACGGATTCAGCCCGGGATGAGAATGTGCAAATTGATGCAAAATTAAATGCAACTGAACAAGATAACACATATCCCAGCGATGAAGAAAACTCACAGCGTCCTCACAAAAAAGATGGAGTTTAAATCTGGGGGGGGG